>SJYC01071763.1:0-21273 GCA_006408675.1 Madoqua kirkii
TAGACTCCAGTTCCATCTGGGTCTTCATCCCGTTCCAACCCCTAACCCCCAAGCCAGAGTTGCAGCCTATACTCTCCCTCCTTCATGCTAACCCCAAAATATTCTTTCGGTCCTCGCAAACACTCATCTCCTTCATGCAACACCCCCCCGCCCCTCCTCGCCACAAAACCAAAACGGAGAGCCCCGCTGAGATGCACACTTTCCAGGGGGAACCTACCCGGCAGCCTTCTGCTCCCCCTGCCCGGGACTGGGACCGGCGCCCCAAGTCGCAGCCTGATCCCGCGTGCGCTCCCGTTGTCTTGCACACTCCCCCAACTTTCGCAGCCTCCACCACTGGGACTCCCGGCCGCGCCGGACCCTGCTCTTAAGCGCTCCGTGACGCACGGGGAGGGGCGGGGGCGCCACTGACGCACGCGGCCCGGCGAGCTTTAGCCATACAAGGGCGCGGGGGGCGGTGCGGTTCCGGCGGGAGGCGGCCAGGGGGAGGCGCGGGGCCGGGGAGCCCGAGGGGGCGGGGCGAGAGGGGGGGCCTGGAATGTCTGCGCGCGTGACGCACGCGGGGTTCCATTGACGCAGGGAGCGCGGATTGTTTGATCTATAAATAGTCCCCTCGCGCCCGCCGCGCCGGCTAAAAATAGCAGCTCGCAGACTCGAAAGGCTCCGCTGGCCGGACCCAGGACCCCGGCCCCCAGGGCAGAAAACAGGCCCAGAGGCCAGAGCCCGAGAAGAGGGCGCTCTAGCTCCGAGGCCGCGGGGCTTCCCCGGACAAGGATCTCCTCCCCCTCCGGGTGCTCCTGGGGGCCACGACTGCGCCTGGCTCCGCCTCTGCACCTTCCCCAGCCTTTCTTGCTGGCTTGGGGTGCCACTGCCCGGCTGGGCGGCCTGGGCAGGCCTTGGGATGGGCAACTCAGGGACGCGTTCCGGGGAACCAGCGGGGTCTCGGGTTCAGAGGTTGGCCAGGGACGTCTGACACCACAGTACCCACCACACAGACACACTCCCTTCTAGGGGCGTCAGACGCCACAGTACCCCACCATCACACAGACACACACTTACTCCCTACTCCCTCCCCCCAGTTTCTTATGCAAAGTACCTTCTAGAGGGCAGGGATTCGCCAGGCCCGAGACCGGCCAATGCTGTGCTTCATAGCTGAACTAGACTTCTCACCACTATCCTCTCTCTAATTGGGAAATCACTGAATTTCAGAGCCGAACCACAGTACCCACCACACAGACACACTCCCTTCTAGGGGCGTCAGACGCCACAGTACCCCACCATCACACAGACACACACTTACTCCCTACTCCCTCCCCCCAGTTTCTTATGCAAAGTACCTTCTAGAGGGCAGGGATTCGCCAGGCCCGAGACCGGCCAATGCTGTGCTTCATAGCTGAACTAGACTTCTCACCACTATCCTCTCTCTAATTGGGAAATCACTGAATTTCAGAGCCGGGTGGAGCCTGAGAAATCTTATCGAATTTGTGCCGACTCTTCCCCAT
This sequence comes from Madoqua kirkii, assembly GCA_006408675.1. Classification (NCBI taxonomy): domain Eukaryota; kingdom Metazoa; phylum Chordata; class Mammalia; order Artiodactyla; family Bovidae; genus Madoqua; species Madoqua kirkii. The sequence goes on from SJYC01071763.1 coordinate 1,500, forward strand.
TTTATAAATAAAGGGGCTCAGAGAAATAATGACACTTGCTCAAGGTCCCAGAGCAAGGTGGTGGCACTGGGGGGTGGAGCCTGCCTACATCTCTAGGGGATCCCTTCACCCTCTCCGCTGCCCATGATCCCTTCCTCCCACCTCACCTCCAGCACCTGCAGGCAGTATGTCTTTGATGTGCACCAGGGCACAGGCCAGGCTGCAGGTGGCTGAAGCCTTCTCTAGATGGGGCTGTCACCCCTCACCTCCCTGGGTGCCCCAAGTCTGGAGAGCCAACACCTTCAGTAAGACAGGAAGATAAAAAGGCTAATATTTAGGAGGAGCCCCTCCCCTCCCCCTGTCCACACTGAGCCGTGACCAAGGACGCCACTCTCGCTTCCCCTGGTCACCCAATGGCACTTCCCTCTACCCTTGAGGCACTTCCTGCTCCTCACTTCCATTCTCACCTCCCTCTCAGGTTTCCCACACTCTGCTCTCCAGCCCTAGGTTCTGCCCACTCAAAGGTCCCACCAGCACTTCCAACATCACCCATTCTCTACCATCTGTGTCTGAGCATTCCTTGCCCACCACCAATCTCTGCTTCTGAAGCATCACACGCTACTTTTCACTTTCTTCTGAAATCATATTTTGGATTTGGATCCAAAATCCAGAATCTTGGATCCTCTGTTCCTACTGCAGCCATGGCCCGTGCCTCACTGGCATCTGAAGGCAACAGAGCATCTGAGGGAAGCCAGTGACTTGCCCTTCTCCCTGCCCACACCCACTAAGAACCTGCCCCTTCACCATCTGTCTCCTCTTCAAACCCTACAGTCCACAACAGATGGAGCAGGCTCCATGTAGTAACATCAGTATCTTTCAGTCAGAACCTAGCATAGCTCCCCCATCGCAGCATACGCTCTCAACACGGACAGGCCTTTGTTAAACCGTCTTCCAAAGACCCTTCAAGGCCACCTTCATGAAGGTGAAGTGTGTGGATAGGATGATCTTTAACCAAAGTTTTGTTTTTCTTTGTCTTAGGCTTTTGCATTGAGATATTACTTGGGAAAAACACGAATTCCACAGCTTAAACCTGCTTTGAAACCACTAATACAATTCATGTCTTCCCATTTTGCAGATTAGGACCTAAGGGCACCCAGAAGAGCTGCACCTTGCTCAGAAGCACAGACAAGTCTGGGCTGGTGAAACTAATCCACTCATGTCACAGGCTGGTTTCTATACCTAGCTCCCCTCCCCACCCACCTCAGCAGGGCCTTCCTCAGAAAAGAAAACAATTCTAGTATGGTAGCAAAAGTTGATTAGTCAAGTCAATGTTCTTCCCTCCAAACCTCACCACCAAAACACAAAACAAAAACAGCTGTATTAGCTGCAACCTTAACATCTCTTTGAAAGCTGAATCAGCAGCCTTGAGCCCTAGCACCTCCTGTTCACCCCACCACTTTCCATTTGTAAAAAGCAACACAGACCTTCCCTACTTTCCCTATATGGGAGAGTCCACCCAGGAGTCTCAGGCAACTCAAGTGTGGTAAGGAACGGTCCAAGTTCCCAGCCTACATCTCCACATCAAAGCTCTAGCCTCCAGAGCTGTCCCGGCAGCCCAGGCCCCACCCGTGCAGGAGATGGCAGGTTTGGAGGCAGTAATCTTGCTGTCCCAAAGGCAGAGGGTGGGAGAGGCAAGAGCAGCTGCCACCTGGCCATGCTTGTGGAGGCAGAGGATGCTGGGGTCTCAGAACACATTACACTCTGAAAATAAGTAAGGAAAAACGGCCAGAGTCCTTCTATAGGAACACAGCCAGGAGCACCTAGCCAAAGCAAAAGGGAGAGGGACTGGGGGTCCTTGAGCTTCATCCCTGCTGGCCAGATGCCCTCCAGGGAGGGTGGCCTTGGGCTCCGAATCCAGAGAATCTTAGTAGAATCCAACTAAGGTGGAACTCTTGAGAAGGCGTAACAGATGCAAACTTTGGGAGGCCTAGAGCATAAGCTGGCCCAAGGGCAGATGGAGACGCCAAGGGACCTTAAGTCCAGCCCTTAAGATAAGCAAGGTCAGAGTGAACAGCTCACTGTAGGGGAGATAAGCGGTGGAAAGGGACAGGTAATAACCATGGGAGGAGAGGTATCCAAAACTTTGAAGTGAGGACCAGAAAGTAAGGCAGGGCCAGGATAACACGGGAAGGGCAGGGGAAGAGGTCATGCTGGAGACAAGAGAGAGCTGCCCAAGGTCAGGCTCCACAGCCAGGCTACCAGCACCGGGCCCCCCACTGCCCCAGCACAAAGACCTTGGGCTTCAACCTTCCCACCACCCACTGGGCACATTGTTCCTCTTCCTTCTACTCTAATCCCACTGACCTTCTAAGACTTCAACTCATGCCACCCTCCTGGACCAGCCTGACTTGTAATAAAAAGTACCTTCTCAACGGAAGATTTGGGGGTGTGAGGAGTAGGGAATACCAGTGAAGGGTCAGGCCTCAGCTTAGGACACTGCATGGATTCTTCCATTTCACCCTCTCCTTAATCTTCTAGGAATTACCACCTGCATTTTATAAAATAGGAGATGGAGGCTTAGGGGCCAGGAATCAGAACCCACCCCCACCCCCACCCCAGCTAACGCCCAGCTCTATGCTGGACCTACTGCCCTCAACTCTGAACTCCAGAGCTGTGGCTTCTCACCCCGTGAGCCATGAGTCTCATAAGTCTAACCACAGAGCCAGGTACACACATGGCCTGCAAACTGAAAACAGCAGTGCCTACGAGGAGGTCTCTGCGGGAAACTGGAAGCATCCCAGTTCCTAGTCTGAATGATGGTCACCTGGCTGCCTTCACTATGAAAAAGTCATCAAACTATACACTCTCAAGATTGCACATCTATGCTTTGTATGCTTTTTTGTATGTATGTTATACTCTCAGAAATAAAGTGTTTATTTACAAAATATGCTCTGTTGTGTCTGACTCTTTGTGACCCCATGGACTGTAGCCTGCCAGGCTCCTCTGTCCATAGAATTCTCCAGGCAAGAATATTGGAGTGGGTTGGCATGCCCTCCTCCATGCGATCTTCCCAACCCAGGGATGGAACCCAGGTCTCCTACGCTGCAGGCATATTCTTTATCGTCTGATCCACCAGGGAGGCCCAAATAATCATGTCTAAATGGGAGAGATACATCGATTCAAATGGATGCAGATGCCACTGGTATTTACTGAAATCACAGAGAAACAGGGGTTGTTTCTCACGTATTTGTTCTATCAACACAGACTCAGCATAGCTACGGTTAGGAGAGCCCGCAGTATCTAGCACGAGAAAGGCCTCCTTTCCCAGTGCGTTTTCTGAATCGCTCAGCTAGGCCCTGGTCCCTGCTTGTCAAATCCTTTGTGGCCCACAGACTTATGTGCTCAGACCATCCCTCCCCAAAACCAACGTGTGAACATGAAAGCAAGGCCCTGTCTCCCCTGCCTTGGCAGTAGGCATCTTCAAACAGTACAATGCCCGGGGCAGGCCCCAGTGGGCAGCCAGAGTGCACCATGGTCCCCTAGTCAAGACGGTGGGTGAATGGGAGATGGAGGAAGTGGAACTACACTGCCCCTTTCCCACACTGCCCCCGCAACACACACAGTCAGGCTGGCCACCCCCCTGCTGAGCAAAGGGCAGGAACTTGTCCTACTTTCACCAAGACCATCCCCACCCATGGGCCTCCACACCCTTCCCGGGGGGTGGGCAGAGGGAGTGAGCTTTGCCTCCTCCCCACCCCCTACCCCGAGCTTCCCCTCTTGAGCCCCAGGACCCATCATCAGGCCTGACCCAGCCACTTCCTCTTCCTGCCCCAGCATCAAGCAGGGGGATTTGCGCTGTGGGCAGGGAAGCGCTGCCTACTGCCCCAAGGGGCTGCCACGGACGGCTCTGGGAACTGGGGATGTGGGGTCAGGCCCAGGCCTGATCTGGCCCTGGCCCAGGCCCTGCCATGACCAGGTGTGTTGTTCCTTCCGGGAAAACTGGCTCCCAAGGACACACAGGTCAGCCACCGCTCTCCACATCTCACCCAGCCCCCAACAGGGCAAAAGATACAGGAACTCTCAGATACATCTTTGACCAGGAGCCAACAAGTCTGGTGTGTGACCTGGGCCAGTCCCTTGCCCTCTCCCAGAGCGTTTCCTCATTTGCTCAATGCTGACAACATCACAAGTCCTGGTGCTATGAGAATTCACTGACAGAAGGGGGAGGACCCACAGTGAAATGGGAGCGTTGTCTGGGGACCTGGGCTCTAGAGCAGGATCCTGTGGCGAGCACAGAAAGGAGACACCAGGGCCATCAGCTCGACTAGGGGGCCCCGCACTCTCCTCCTCCAAGAATCGCAGACAAATAGTACCCCTGCCCGGCCTCTCCCCTCCATGGCTGAGTAAAAGGAAATGAGAGTATGTCCAGAGATGGGGCTCCACCCAGTACCAGGAAAATTCCAGACTGCATGCAGCAAGTGCTCAATTGATACTCTGAAGACAGCTGTTACTTAAGGAGATCAGATCTCTCTCCAGAGAGGTCATTTTCAGTCGAGTAATTTTTCCACCCTCAGCCCCCTCTCGGGCCAGAAGGAATCAACATACAGCATAAAAGAACAAGACCAGCCTTCAGGAAGAACATCCAGACAGAACTGAAAAACACAGACAAGATCACGGAGTTCCTGGGGAAAAGCTGGCCCACGCCTCGTTTGCACCCTCCTCAGCTCTCCTTCCGTCCCCCCAGGTTGCTCAGATCCTGGCCAGCTCCTCTCTCCTCCACCCTTGGAGGGTCTCCCACCACCTTGCGGAACATCAACAACCCACCAAGTTCTCCTGCCTCGGCCCAAGGTCTCCACCCAGCCTCCTTGGGCAAAATTTCAAATTCCAAAATAAAAACCTAAACAAGACCAGCCTTCAGGAAGAACATCCAGACAGAACTGAAAAACACAGACAAGATCACTGAGTTCCTTGGGAAAAGCTGGCCCACGCCTCATTTGCACCCTCCTCAGTTCTCCTTCCATCCCCTCAGGTTGCTCAGATCCTGGCCAGCTCCTCTCTCCCCCACCCTTGGAGGGTCTCCCACCACCTTGCAGAAGATCAACAACCCACCAAATTCTCCTGCCCCTGCCCAAGGTCTCCACCCAGCCTCCTTGGGCAAAATTTCAAATTCCAAAATAAAAACCCTCTGATAACGAGTCCCAGCCGGAAAGACTGATGCATTTTCCTATTGTTAAAGTATTTTTAGTCACAGGCTCTGGATTCGTTTAGAGACTCACGTTCAGAAAGGGAAAAAAAATTTTTTTTTCAAGAACCAAGGAGAGCACGGAGCCTCCCACGTAAGAAGCTCCGCTTGTTCCACGCTGGCCCAAGCCCCTGGCCTGGCTCCCGGGGAGCATGTTTGTGGCAAACTGGTTGGCGGCTCCTTCAAGTCTTGCTCCAGCCCTGCTTCTCAGGCACCCAAGCAGCCGGGAAGCCAGGCTAGGAGGGCAGGGCAAGGGCCGAGGGCTCAGAGACATCAGTCTATGGGTTCAGATCCCAAGTCCCAACCAGCGAGGGGGCCAGGGGCCTTACCCAGGGACCAGTGCTGAGGAACCTGCCTGATAACCAGCTCTCTCCAGCGTCCCTCCCCAGCCTGAGCAGACCAGTGCCCTATCCAGGCCGGGTCAACAGGAGAGGAGGATTGAAGAGCCTGTTGCAGATCTCTCTGGTTCTCAACCACAATGTGGTCCAAGTCCCACCATCCCAGGGCCATCAAGCTTTCACTCTCGTTCCTTGAGAGGATTGACCACCATTGTTTCCCCCTCCATCCCTCCTCTTGAGGCCAAAGAAACCACAACTCAGACAGTCATGATGAAAAGAGATCCAAATGGTCCAGCCCCAGTGCCTTGGTTTCACCATTCCTAAGACTCACCAGCTTCCTCCACACGACCTGCTTTGATTCTCAGAGGTCCTGGACAACTGCACCAAGGGAGACTCCCAGCGCTGGTTGGGGCCTCTTCCTGGTGGCCTTGAGGAGCCCTGAGGGAAGAAACGTGACTGCCCAGTCAGCCGACCTGCCGGCTGCGCCGAGTGGGCTCAGGACGTGGAGCGGCCTCCACGGCAGCGTGTCCTCCTCTGTTTATATAGCTGAAACCAGAGCCGGCCTCTGGGGACGGGAGAGCTGCCTCAGAGCCCTCTTGGCTGAGGCCTGACTTTGGCCCGCGTCAGCGAGAGCCCAAAATAGTCAGCTGATGGGAGCCCCGGCATGAGCGTGACCCTGGGCCCATGCCCAGGCCTGGCAGACAGGTGCCCACGTCACAAGACCAGCAGCTCTAGCGCTCATGGGGCCCCCTTGGCAGCCCCTCAGGGTGCCCCTGGCAGCATATCTGGCATGGGAATTCCACCCAATCACCTCCCTCATCCAGACAACAGACTGAATGTGAGGAATTCTGCCCACAGGAGCCACTGTGTACCCAGAGGGAAGGCCGGGCACTCAGGAGGCCAAGTCAGAGCTGAGGGCAGAGGTGGGGGCTGAGCGGAGGGAAAGTCACCCAGCCCGCTGCTGTCATCTTCTCTCACGTGTTTCCCGCATCCAGACCTCCGGCTGACCGGGAACACCTGCCTCATCCATTTACAGTGACTCCTCTCCCCGCCCTGGCCCTCCCGAGGTTGGTGGCCCAGCACCCGCTGCCATCAGGGGGCCAGGTGCACTCCCAGCCCAGCCCCTAGCACAGGAGGCCCGGCTTCCCAGGGCTGTCCCTCCTTCTCTGCAGGCTTGGAGAGCTAGACACCCTGTCCTCTGCACCCCAGCCACCTTTCTAGACTCTCTGGACCCTGAACACCAATGTCACATGAGGCAACAGTGTTTGGGGTTCCAGCAGGGATACTGAGCCAGCTCCCAGTTCACCTGGGAGGGTCTCTCAGAGATGGCTGAGAAGGGGCTGCTGCTCAGAGATGGCCCTCAGTTCTGGAGAAGCAAAAAGAGAATTACAGGGTCCCTGTCCAGGGCACCAAGCTGAACTCCAGCTCTCTTGGGTAAAGATGTAATCAGGACTCTGGTACCCCTAGCTTCACCCCATCAACTTCCTGGAACCAGGCACATGCTGCCCTGGCAGCCGTCACTCCCCACAGCCCCATGACCCCAGGCCCAGAGGCCCCCCCAAGCTTGTCCTGCTAAGAAAGTCAGGCTTCCCCCTTCCCCACCCCCGCACTACCCCCCTACCGAAGAAATCAGATCTCCCGCTGCCTAGCAGCGCCGCCTACTACCTCTGCAGGGCTTCCCTCGCCATCCCCCAAACCACATCCGCTTCAGGCAGCTCCCACACCCACCTTGGCCCCCCAACTACCTACCCGGGAGGCCCCAGGGGCATACAAAGGGCAATGGCAGGGCACTTACCACTCTGGGTGGACCGACGAACCTTAAACAACAGTTGACCATCCCTAGGACCTTTGGGGCCTGGCAGAAGGAGCCAATACCAGGGAGGGGCCGGGGCTGGCCTCTGTCCATGGCGGAGGCCTACAGAGGGAGTCGTGTGAGAGAGGAGAAATCAGCCGGCAGGGCCATTCCCTGGAGACAGTACAGCCAGAAACAGACACGGGAACAGAGGCAGGACCCAGGCCATGAGGGGGGACAGGCCAGCCCAAGGTGCCCCCTGGGCTGGGCATCAGAGGTTGGGGGCCCATACCCCAAGCGAACAGCACTTGGGAACGTGGCGTGTGGCCAGGAGCTGCTGACAGTGTCTGGAGCATCTCCAGGCCCTGGAGACACAGCCCCTCAACCTTACACCCCACTCCCGGGTGCAGCGGCAGGTGGTATGCCGACGCAGCTTTCAGCCCCTTGATGTACACAAAAGGACAGCTGGAGGTAGAGAAAAGAGAGGTACTGCGAGGACAGAGCAGAACACCTCTCTCTCCTTAATGGACTCCAACTTGGTCCCCAAAGCTTCACAGGCCCCCACAAGGCAAGGGCTCCATGCTCCTAGCTCTAGGAGGCCCAGCCTTCTCATCTGAGCAATGGGGACTTTCAGGAAATCTGTGAGGGGATTCCAGTCACAAAACAGGAAGATCCAGCTTGGGGAAGAGTGGTGAAGAGCACGGATACTGGATCCCTGTTGCCTGGGTTCAAATCCTGGCTCCTTCACTTGTAACCTTGGGCAAGTTACTAACTTCTCTGTTCCTCATCTGTGAAAATGACTATCTGTAACTGACGTTTCTAAAATTAACAACCGTAAGGTTATCAGCAGGTTTACAATGATTTTGCATGCTAAGGACTTAGTGCTGGATACACATAGGTCCTACTGTTATTAGGAGGAACTGAATGAAGACACATAAAAGCTAACCCCAGACCCTGGTCCCTATTCCAAGCGCCTTCTGTGCACCTGGGTTCTACTTCCAACACCAGATGTGTGTGCCATCCCTCCAAATTCTTCAAGTTCTCCCCTGATCCTGCTGGTGCCAGAGCCTTTAGCCAGGGCAACCCAGAACCCACTTCTCAGCTACCCTTTTTCTCCCTTTACCCAGCCCTCTCCTTTCCTGACTGGGCACCAAGGTGAGGGCAGGACCAGTCAAGGTGGGATCTCCCCTAGTTATCAGGCTGTTCTTCAGGCCGAGATGAAGTCTAGGAAAAGAGAAGTAGATGCTCCCGGGGTGGGTGGTAGAGGGAATGAGGAGAAAGTCCCAGAGGGCAGGTGACGGGCCCCTTCACCCTTCTAACTTCTGTCCTGGAGTCCACAGGCTAAGGGGTATTCCTCTGGCCCAGAGCACCCAGACTCTCCTCTTACAGAGCTACCAGCACTTCCAATGACCCTAGGCATACAATGGGGAGCAGGGCATGAAGAGGAAGACAGTTTGGATGAGTCAGAGGGCTTCCAACCCCAAACAGAAGGTAAAGTTCAGTTCAGTTCAGTGTCCAGCTCTTTGCAACCCCATGGACTGCAGCACACCAGGCCTCCCAGTCCCTCGCCAACTCCTGCAGTTTACTCAAACTCATGTCCATTGAGTAGGTGATGCCATCCAACCATCTCACCCTCTGTCATCTCCTTCTCCTCCTGCCTTCAATCTTGCCCAGCATCAGGGTCTTTTCCAATGAGTCAGTTCCTTGCATCAGGTGGCCAAAGTATTGGAGTTTCAACTTCAAAATCAGTCCTTCCAATGAATATTCAGGACTGATTTCCTTTAGGATTGACTGGTTGGATCTCCTTGCAGTCCAAGGGACTCTCAAGAGTTTTCTCTAACACCACAGTTCAAAAGCATCAATTCTTCAGTGCTCAGCTTTCTTTATAGTCCAACTCTCATATTCATACATGATACATACAAGGAAAAACCATAGCCTTGACCAGATGGAGCTTTGTTGGCAAAATACTGTCTTTGCTTTTTAATATGCTGTCTACGTTGGTCATAACTTTTCTTCCAGGGAGTAAGCATCTTTTAATTTCATGGCTGCAATAACATCTGCAGTGATTTTGGAGCCCAAAAAACAGTCTGTCACCGTTTTCACTGTTTCCCCATCTATTTGCCATGAAGTGATGGGACTGGATGCCATGATTTTTAGTTTTCTGAACATTGAACTTTAAGCCAACTTTTTCACTCTCCACTTTCACTTTCATCAAGAGGCTCTTTAGTTCTTCTTCACTTTCTGCCATAAGGGTGGTGTCATCTGCATATCTGAAGTTATTGAGATTTCTCCCGGCAATCTTGATTCCAACTTGTACTTCATCCAGCCCAGCGTTTCTCATGATGTACTCTGCATATAAGTTAAATAAGCAGGGTGACAATATACAGCCTGGACATACTCCTTTTCCTATTTGGAACCAGTCTGTTGTTCCATGCCCAGTTCTAACTGTTGCTTCCTGACCTGCATAGATTTCTCAAGCGGCAGGTCAGGTGGTCTGGTATTCCCATCTCTTTCAGAATTTTCCACAGTTTACTATGATCCACACAGTCAAAGACTTTGGCATAGTCAGTAAAGCAGAAATAGATGTTTTTCTGGAACTCTCTTGCTTTTTTGATGATCCAGCAGATGTTGGCAATTTGATCTCTGGTTCCTCTGCCTTTTCTAAAACCAGCTTGAACATCAGGGAGTTCACGGTTCACATATTGCTGAAGCCTGGCTTGGAGAATTTTGAGCATTACTTTACTAGAATGTGAGATGAGTGCAATTGTGCAGTAGTTTGGGCATTCTTTGGCATTGCCTTTCTTTGGGATTAGAGTGAAAACTGACCTTTTCCAGTCTTGTGGCCTCTGCAGTTTTCCAAATTTGCTGGCATATTGAGTGCAGCACTTTCACAGCATCATTTCTCAGGATTTGAAATAGCTCAACTGGAATTCCATCACCTCCACTAGCTTTGTTCGTTGTGATGCTTTCTAAGGCCCACTTGACTTCACATTCTAAGATGTCTGGCTCTAGATTAGTAATCACATCATCATGATTATCTAGGTCGTGAAGCTCTTTTCTGTACAGTTCTTCTGCGTATTCTTGCTACGTCTTCTTAATATCTTCTGCTTCTGTTAAGTCCATACCATATCTGTCCCTTATTGAGCCCGTCGTCTTTGCATGAAATGTTCCCTTGGTATCTCTAATTTTCTTGAAGAGATCTCTAGTCTTTCCCATTCTACTGTTTCCCTCTATTTCTTCGCACTGATCACTGAGGAAGGCTTTCTTATCTCTCCTTGCTATTCTTTGGAATTCTGCATTCAAATGGGTATATCTTTCCTTTCCTCCTCTGCTTTTAGCTTCTCTTCTTTTCACAGCTATTTGTAAGCCCTCCTCAGACAGCCATTTTGCCTTTTTGCATTTCTTTTTCTTGAGGAGGGTCTTGATCCCTGTCTCCTGTACGTCACGAACCTCCATCCATAGTTCATCAGGCACTCTGTCTATCAGATCTAATCCTTTGAGTCTATTTCTCACTTCCACTGTATAATCATAAGGGCAAAAGCAAAACAGAAGGCAAAAGCAGGCTGCAAACCTGGCCCAGCCCATGGCCTACACCTTCCTCCCAGAATGACACTGTCATCTTCCCATACCCCAGAAACGGTCTGCAGTCAGGCCCTAGCCCTCCAGCTCCCACCAACTTTCCCTTTTCTCCCTTCCAGCCCACAGCTGAGGAGTAAGGGAGGCCAAACACCTTCTATCACAGTCAGGCCCAACCTGAGTGCCCGGGGTTTTCCTCACGTGTATCTGAAAATAGGGGCCAGAGTCAAAGATCCAGTTGGTGCCCCAGAAAGTGATTCAAAACATCTGAGAGCAGGTATCTGATCTCATCTCCAGTCCCACATCCACAGTCCCTCCACAAGCATTTACTGAGGGCCTGCTGTGAACCAAATAGTGAACCATGAACACTGGGAGATCCAAGGAGCAAGCCGAGATCTGTGGGCCCCAGGAGGTTACCGTGGGGGAATGAATCAAGGTCAGTCACAATCAGTACTGTGCAGAGGACAAACTGAGGGCTGAGTGGGCTTAGAGGAGGAGCAAGTGACTCCCTCTCTAGAGAAATGGAACCATCAGCCCAGACTTCAGCCCCCAGCTCCCGCTCCCCCTCCTCCCTGTGCTCCAGCCTCATGGGCTCTGTTTCCCCACTCAGAGCCTCTGCACTGGCTGTTTCCTCCGCCAGGAAAGTCACTGCCTGTGATGTCTGTATGGCCAGTTCCTTCTCATCAATCAGGTTGGCGAACCCATTTCACCTCCACTCCCACCCTGCAGCGTTAATCTGTTTTTATCATCTCCATAGGACTAATGCCATTCGTTTACACGTGTGTCCCAATGACTGCAGAGTTCAGTGTCTAAACCTGAGCTCAGCACTAACAGGTGCTCAGTAAGTACTGGTGGAACATGGGAAGGGGGACTCAACACATGCCTGCAACAGAACTGGGCTGGCAGGAGGGCTGACACTGCAGTTAAGGAGGTGTCCCTTCTATCTGGGGGCATACCCAAAGCCTGAGGATTTTTCTTTATGTTGAGTCACAACTGAGTTCAGCCCCCAGCCCTGGATCCCAGTCCTACATAGCTATGCCCATCTGATAACTCATCCTCCCTCCTATGGCATATTTGAGACTTTTCTTATCTAAACTCCTTGCAACAGGACATGAATGACAGACCCTTTGCAGCCCTGGTGGCTTCCTGATAGCATAAACTCTGCATTGGCTAATGTCCCCACCCAGAAGTGGGTATATTACTCTTATCAACAATAACAACAGCAGCTCATATTTGTTGAACACCGAGAAACTTCCCTGGTGGCTCAGACAGTAAAGAATCTGCCTGCAATGCAGGAGACCCCGGTTAATCCCAGGGTCAGGAAGAACCCCTTGGAGAAGGGAATGTCAACCCACTCCAGTATTCTTACCTTGAGAATTCCATGGACAAACAAGTCTGGTGGGCTACAGTCCATGGCATTGCAAAGAGTCGGAGGCAGTGAGCATTAGTCACTTTCACTTTTTTTGATGTGTTAAACACATCACTAAGCACTTTACACCCATGTACTCTTTTAACCTCACACTATGAGGAAGGGATTATTATTAACATTTTAACAAGGAGGAAACTAAGGCACAGAAATGATAAGCAACCTGCCCAAGGTCACACAGCTAGTTAAGTGACAAAGCCAGAATTAGAACCTGGGCATCCCCCTTCCCTCCCTGGACCCATTTGGTGGGCACAGAGCAGTTTGATAGCCGACACCAGAGAGCAAGTGGGAAGCTCTGGGGCCTGGGTCGCTAGACTAAACTTCTCGGCTAATTTTCTAAACTCCAGCACAGGCCTCAAAATTAACAATCAGTCACATTCATCCCGTTGGGCTTGGTCCATCCTTCCCTCTGTCTGCCATCGCTTGGAATCTTGGCTTTACTGTACTATACACTTGTCATGTTCCACTCAGCTCTTGGTCAATACAAAGAGTTGGCTGGCTTCCCTTTCAAGTCTTCATCCAAGTCACTTGAAGCAAGAGGGTTTAGGACCATGTCTGAAGCCACCACTGAAACCTCCCACCAGGCTCTTATCAACCCCCTACTCCACCAGCACGTGTTGGGCATAACTGTTGTGAACCCACCTACCTCTTCCTTCCTGGCCTTCCTTTTCTCAGCACACCCCCCAACCCAAATTTATATATCATTGGAAACTACCGTAAATGCCACTTCTGCAGCATTTCTAATCCCAGGTCCGTTCCTCACTCCACGAGACCCTCTCCAGGCTGTTTCTCTGCTGTGGTCCACTAAGGGGTTGCAGTGGGCCACTCGGGTCCCTCCCGGCTCGGCGTCCTGGCAGCCGAGCTCTCGGACTGAACTCCTGGAACCCGTTCCCTGCAGCCAGCGGGTAAATGGAAGGAATTTCTCGGGCCTGGACACCTCCAGCACCCCTCGCGGGCCAAACCCCACCCTTGGCGGGCTGGTGTAAGAAAGCGCTGGCTGCCTCACTAGGGGGCTGACTTGGAGCTAGCTGGTTCCTCCGGGAATCCAGTCCCTGACCCCCACCACCCCCATCACCCTGGTCTCCAAGCGGGCCTCCCGGCGCGGCCCCGGCCACCCAACGCGCACCCATGCAGACTCATCTCTTCCCGGGCCTCTCCCGGGACCCCCGGCCCCCTCACCTGGCCTGGCTCGCCCTGTTGGCCTCTCCGCCCCCGCCTTCCGAGGTCGCGCCCCCGCCAGCGAGGAGCCGCTCAGCAGCGCGGGGGCGCCCATGGCCCGGGCGGCTGGGGGTCGCGGGCACGGTGCGCGGGCCCCCACGGTGCCGCCGCCGCCTAGCGCTCCTGCCGCCGCGCCGCCGCGGCCCCGTGCCCCCAGCCCTCGGGCAGCCCCCCGCCCCACAGTTCCGGCCGCAGCCGCGCCCCTCGCCCCCGCAGCCCGGGGCCGCCCGCGCCGCCGTCCCAGCCCTGGGCGCGCCTCCCCCGCGGGCGGGCAGGCGGGGGACCGTGACGCGCGCCCATTGACGTCTCCGGAATCCCGGCGGCGCGGCCGACGCAGCCTCATCAATGGGGCTAAAAATAGCGGCGCCCGGAATAGCCGCGAGCGCCCCGCCCCGCGGGCCCCCCTCCCCAACCCTCGCTGCACACCCCGTTACATAATCCTCTCGGCTGTGGCCAGGGTTGGGGAGCTGTTTTTCAGGTGAAGCGTCTGTGGCCTTGCCAACACCTTCCGACAGAGGCTGCAAACCTAGAGCTGACTTCTAAGTAAATTTACCCGGGGCTTCCCCGAGGAAGAGGTGGAAAAAATGAGGCCCAGAGAGGCTCGGCAGTGGTCCAAAATCACACAGCAATTAGACTGCTTCGATAGGACAGGACCCTGGCCCTCTGAACCGTGGACACCCCTACCAGCCTCTGTTGGCCTACATGCCACCACAGGGCAAGGGGACCGGCCAGCACGGTGTCTGGCTTAGAGAAAGAGCACTTGCTGGAAAGGTGAAATTTCTCTCGGAGAGAAGCATTTCCAGAGACAGCTCCTCCCATACTGCTGAGTGACCTAGGGCAAGTCACTTCACCTCTCAGCCTGTTTCTTTACCTATGAAATGAGGACGATACTATCATCATCCTTTTCTGGGTATCAGGAGTCAGGAGGACTGAACAACTGTGGGACTGCCTTGTACACAGCAGGTTCTCATAGTGACTTTCTCCTTGCTTTCCTCCAGGAACTTGACTTTCCCATTCCACAGAACTGCTTAGTGCGAGAGGTGCTTAGCCCAAGAGATAACCTATGCAGAAGCCCCTGCAGTGGCCAGGAGGCCCTGAGTGGCCCACTCATTCTGCCCAGTAAGAACCTTCCTGGGGATGAGAGTCTTGGAAGGTTTCTCTTTCCCACATGACTGGTACACTCTTTGGAAACGGGAGAACTATACTTGTCTGGAGCAAATCAATCCTTGTCTCCCAGCAGCAGCACATGTCAGAGGGGCTGGTTCAGGGAGACAGGCCAAGGCAAGGCCGATGCAGTGGGGCTGGGGTTACGGTGTCTGCTCCAGTGCTGTTAGGCAGGCAAGGCCCTGGGAGACACTTATCAGGCAGAAACCAGTCCTGTGCTCTGTGGTCACAGCCACCAGCCTGTACTCATGTTTGGAGCCAACTTAAATTATCAGCATGCTAATCAACCCAGCATCCAGACTGGCCCCACGCAGCAAAGAATCTCTTCTGCATTCAAAACTCTCCAGAAGAGGCCCCACGCCCACCCGACCCCCCCCCAGCCCTCATTCCGGGGCCACATTCCTCTCCCCACCACTTGCCCACCCCCAGAAATCCTTTCCCAGACCTGTCCTCAACTCCTGCTTCAACTCACAAGTCTCTTTCTCTCCTTTTGAAAATGATCCCAAGGATCTCTGGTTTGTCGCAAAATCACTTTCTCAGAACCTTTATGTTTCTTTCCAGATTCAAATATTAGGCCAAGATGGAGATAAAGAAACCAATTCTTCAAAAATGAAAGGTGGGGGGGCTATCAGTCTGTTTTTTTCCTTCCCCCTTCCACCCTCCTCTCCTACCCCAGGAGTTCCTTCCAAATAGGCTTTTTAAAGAAGCCACTACCCCCCACCTCCTCTTTTTCTTTTTCCAGAATTCTAACTTTTGAAATACATTTTAAAAATATTTGCCTGTGTAGGAGAAATACATTTATTTGGACAGGAAGAATAAAATTTTTTAAAAGTCTGAGTTACCACTTTTTCCATGAAGAATTCCAGCCCACAGAGGTCTCTCCCTTCTATAAATACTTTAACACAACTTAGCTTTATTATATACTCTCCTGTTTTATAATGAAATAAAAATATATTAAAACATGTAATGCTAAAACACACATGCCCATGTCGCTTGTGGTGGCTGACCGAGAGGCCTGGGACTGACCCTGGTCCCCACTGTTACCAACTATGTGACTTCAGGGCAATTACTTACCGTCTCTGGCTTTCCGTTTCTTCATTGGAAACACAAGGATGACAACATACCGATCTCACCGAGTTGTCATGAAGAGTGCATCTTTAATAGTACTGCTAGAAGAATGCAGCAACAAGTCTGGGACTCAGTAGCAAACCTGCCATTTCCACACAAAGAACTTGGGTTAAGGCAGGGCTGGGGACTTCATCCCCAAGCTGCACATCCAAAGTACTCACCCTGGCTTTTCCAGATAGTATGTTTATCTGGAGGCATGAGCTGCACAGATGAGGGTGATGTCACCTCATGATGTCACGCAGATGTCCAGCAAATTTCAATCCTCTTGTCTCCTTGACCAAGTTAGCCAGTGGCCAAGCCAGGGTGATGGCCCCCATCTTCCATCTCCCAGACCAGTACTCGAATTTGTATGCACCCTCTGGTTCCTTTTCTTCATAACTTAGCCTCTCCTCTTTCTACACAAGCTTCAGGAACTACCACAGACCACACACTGCAGACGGGAAAGCTGCAGGGGAAAACAGGGGAGAAAAGGGCAACTCCTTTGCATGGCTCAGGAGATAGGACTAGAGGGGAAAACAGACCCCATCCAGTGCTGTCCCACCTTATGGGAAATTCCTAAGGGAGAAGGACAAGCTCTTGCCACAGAAAGCTGGGGAGGCAGGACACAAGACACCTCCCTGCAAGAAGAGAATATGGGCACAGCGTGAAGGGACAGACAGGACCAGGTAAGGCAGAGAGAAGGAAGAGTATTCCACGGAGGACAAAGATTGACCTCAAAGTTCATAGGTATGGGGTGGGGATAGGGTAGAGATCTTGGAGGCATAAAGCCCCAGGACTCAGGACAATCAGTCAAACCCTTAGTGGTGTTCCCCATACTTCCTTCCATCTCAAAGTAGCAGAACCCGGTAACCCAGCTCTGCCCAGTCAGGAAGACACCATTCCACCTTACCTTCACCCTGACTCACTGGGGGCAGGGGTAAAAGGATGTCCAGGGGGTGCCCCAGACCATTTGGGCCCTGAAGGGGCTCCCCTGTCCAGGTCCCAGCCCTCAATGAGGACAGGGGCTGTGGAGGGGATTCCCTTTGTGTTTCCTTTCCTCACTCCAAGAACGGAGAAATACCAGGCTGGGGTCCCCCCACCTCTTCCCCACGTTTAGGAGCAATTAAAGGGCAAAAAATGGGGACACAAAGACCAGGCCTTTCAGGGGCTGTCCCAGAGATCATGGCTTTCCACGGGTGACCTAGATGGGAGTACATGCTCTGAATGACATAAGGAGGAGGAGGTGCCCTGCTGGGTGCTTTTAAAAGTGTCTCCACGTTTGTTCTTCCCTAGTTGCCATGGAAGGCCGTCAGGGCCAACAGGAAACAGTGGCCAAAGTCACCAGGCTGCAAGTGACAGAGCTGGAATTAATCCCCTAAATCCACGCCAGGCTCTTTATTATTAAAAACAAACAGAAATCCTCTGTAACTTATTTTTTAAATTACAAAATCAAACAAGCTCGCTGTAAACAAATGCAAAACGTTACAAAACTGCGTGATGATTTACGAAGTGAGAGACCGGTAATCTATTCCCAGAGGAGTCGAGTTTGGTAATTCTCTGCTGTCTGCTTCCAGATTTCTCTCCACGTTGCCAGAGATCAGATCTGGCCTAGCGGGCCTTCCCAGAGGGGCCGGGACCGGAACGCCAGGCCCGAAGGAACAGGGCCGAGCTCCGCTGCAGCGTTTCGGCCTCGGCTGTGCCCCACGCCGCGTTCCCGGGGGCGGCCGTAATGCCCCGCGCCAGGCCGGGTTGGGTCGGGTGGGGCCCGGGGAAGCCGCTACGTCACCAAGCGGACCGGAGGGAGTCCGCGCCGGGTCCAGCCAGGATTCCATTACATCACCCGGCGGCGCGGACTCGCCGCTGGGTAAACACCGCTGCAAACCATTGGCTACCGTGCCGCCCTTCCAACCAATAGCACAGCGCATGCAAATCAGCCATTGGGCGTTCACTGCCTTTGGGTCTGATGCAGGCAAATAGACTTCTTTGCCAGGATGGCGCTGGGCGGCAGGCGTAGGGGGCGGGTGCCTCCAGGCTGAGAAAAAAGAGTGGCCCCGAAATCCGTAGCGGAACTGGTTGGGGACTTTCCATCTCAAATATGGTCCGGCCATTCCTGTGGGGACTAGAGGGTAATTAAGGATAAACGCCTGTAATTCTTGAGCTATCTTTCCAGTTAGTCCGTGCTTCTCGGAGATCAGTGAACCTAGGAAATGATGCGAACATTCGTTAGGTCTAGTTGGAAAGAGAGGGAAGAAATAAATACAGAGACACAGAAAGCTGAACCGTACTTTGGTGAACATCGGAGACAACTCTCCCGCTGGGGACACAAAGCAAAGAGCAAAACAGACACAGTCCCTGTCTCTGCGCCTTCTTACAACCCAGGCTGCCATTAAAACATCTTGCCAATAAGTAATAAGCGCCCTAAAGAGAAAACGAGTTGCAGGATGTCAATGGCATATTTAATGAAGAGCTGCAATTTAGAAGTGGGATGGTGGATTAGGAAAGTAATTTTTTTTCCTTCCTAAGGAAGTTAAGTTTTCAGCTTAGGAATATTTATGAGGTGGAGAGGCAGGAGAAGGGCCAAGTGTTCCAGGGAGAGGAAACAGTACGTGGTAAAGCTCGTAGGTGAGCAAAACCATTGTGGAGGGCCACGTGCCAGACACTTTCCTTGTTTTGTCTCTTCCTGCGGTTCAACAGCACTCTTAGTTGGGTCCTGTTTAATATTGAGGGAACTGAGGCTTCAAGAAGCTAAATAACGTGCCTAACAGCACACAGCTGAGAAATCACAGAACACGATTTGTATCCAGGTTGGTGTGGCCTAAAGTCTCTGCAGTGAACCTCTGATTGTGGCCTCCTGGTTTAGAATCTGAAAGTTCAGTGATTTGCTCTGCAGTTCATGGCTGACAACTAGGATCCCCAGAGAGGTCTGCAGATTTTTCACTGTGCGGTGAAGGAAGATGGAGTTCCAGAATGAGGAGCTGGGTGGGAGGGAGGGAGGGAGGGTGGGGAGAGAAAGGATCTTCCCTGCCCAGATCTTGGCCTAGAACTTCAGGTTTGCTGAAGTGGAAATAGGTAGAAGTTTTAAAGCATCTTCCTCTGCAGGGGAGGGGAACAGGGTCTGCTGCTAGCCAGCAGGCAGCTGCCCTGGCGACGGAGGGGTCTGCCAGAGCAGCCCAGATTAGCTGGATCTTGTGTGCGCTCCGCGTTGCCAAGCGACGCTGCTCCTCCAGCTCTCACTAGATGATCCAGCTCTGGTTACCAGTGACAACTCCCGGGGGAGGGCCTGGAGTCACAGGGAGGCCGGCACGAGAACAGTGGAGGCCAAGCCTTCCCTACACAGGTTTACCTGGCAGTGGAGTGGGTGTCCCTTAGCTCTCTGGTGGTCTTTGGGCCTGTCTCCCATATTCCTCTGCCGTGAGCTCAGAGATCCAGGCACACAGGAGGCCCTTCTATAGAGTGCTACCATAGGAGTTTGGGGAGAAGGTCCTGCCCCCACGCCTGAGCACTGAGAAGAGCAGCTGTGTGTGTGTGTGTGTGTGTGTCTGATCATTGAGCAGGGACTCTGTCATCAAGAAGGTAAAGCAACTCACCAGCCCTCCATTGCTCCTTTGTAAAATTTCCCACCCTTCTCTAGTTGGAGGGTTCCTATCTGTCAGAAGGGCTTCTCTCGTGGCTCAGAAGGTAAAGAATCTGTCTGTAATGCAGGAGACGGGTTCGATCCCTGGGTTGGGAAGATCCCCTGGAGAAGGGAATGGCTACCCACTCCAGTATTGTTGCCTGGAAAATTCCATGGACAGAGGAGCCTAGTAGGCTACAGTCCATGGGGTCGCACTAACTTTCACTTTTCACTCTCTGTCAGGGAGTTCTGAGATCATGGAATAAAGAAGTCCTAATTCCCTAAGAGTGCCTGTTCCACTGAAGGACGTGTGCAGGGG
>SJYC01071764.1:0-19226 GCA_006408675.1 Madoqua kirkii
GACGTGTGCAGGGGCCGGGGTGGGGGGGGGGCGGGGGGAATAATTAGGCGATTTAACTGTTAGGTAATTTAAAGCATTTTCCTATTTTTAGGGAGAGGATTTTGTTTTTAGAGAAGTAGGTGTCTTAAAGGCACAGAATTGGAATAGCCACACGAGTAAGTCTTACCCCATGATCACCCTACCCTGGGAGAACACCCTGGAGGATCTTCAAAATTCTACCCAAGGTGCTCTGAGGAGTAGGAGCCTTTGTGCCTTGTCTCTGGAGGGGGCATGTGACTCTGTCCTTTCTCACGGGCACCCGAGTGTGTGGACATCTCCTTGGGCCCAGGGGCCATGAGTGTGGTGACAGAGAGAGCGTGACATAGAGGTGTGGGGATAGGAGTGAAGCATAGCCCTGGAATAATGGAGCCTGCAGCCAGAGCATCCTCTTTCCCACCTCCAATTTCTCTGACTCCTCTTGCTCTCCTCTTGGGGCCCTGAGCGGAGGACCCCGAGGGGCAGAGATCCCAGCCCTCCTTGGAGTTGGCGACAGAAATCCCAAACACTTTCTCTGGGTGAGCTCTGGCCCCAACACCTAGGGAGGCCCCAGTGGGCGCGGTGTATCTGTGAGCTGCCTTAGCCACTCAGGCTTGAGAGTGGGACGATCCCTCAGACGCACCATAAATGTCCAGACACAGAGTCACGGAGGACAGGCAGGGCCTCCTCTAGGGAGGGCTGGGTAACATGAGCCACCCACAGTCCCTCAGGTCACTTCAGGAGAGGTCAGCTGATGTTCTTGAAGACCATTCATCATGCCCCCAGCCCAGCCTGGGCCCTGCCATGGCTATTTCCAGCCCCTGGGTATGTAGCAGCTTATGTAACAGGCTAGAAGCCAGGGGCTGGGCTGGGGGCACTTGTGGCAAGGGATAGGGCTGCTCCCTCCTCCCACAGCCAGGCCAGCCCCTCAGAGCCTCTAATCCCCGTGTGGATGTGTGTGGCGAGGCTCACAGGCCCGGGTGGAATCACTGTGGACAGCCGGATGGCTCCTAGCACACTTTCACTTCCTCCCTCCCAGCCTGGCCCAGAAAATGACCCAGCCTCCTTCCTCCTGTGGACTTGAGGCCACCAAACAGCCTCTCCTCCAGCTGTCTGCCCTGCACGACCTCTGTTCTCTCACCCTCCCTGATGCTCAGAGCAAGAGCTAGGTGTGTCTGCTGCTGGCCCCTCTAACAGAAGTCTGTACCCATCCCTGAAGCCCCTTCCCTGACTCCAGTGGGGACTGGGAAATATCCCTTGGAGGTTAAGCAGGGTTCAAATACGCATATTCACATCATGACTTTGGGCTGGCTTTGTCAGCTTTCTGAGCCTCAGCTTCCTGTATGGACAATGCAACGATCTTATCTCCTTTGCCATGTGGTTGTGACCAAGAGGACTTAAGAACCCATTCTGCCAGGAGGCAGATTGTTCAGGTTTGAATCCTACGTTGTCTGTGTGACCTTGGGCAGTTTACTTAAGCTCTTCATGCCTCCGTGTCCTCTTGTAGAGTGTGACACGACCCAGCTCCCTGAATTGTAAGGATCTAGGAGTTTCTACACATAAAGCATTTAGTGCCTGGCACACAGTAGCCCTATCTAAGTGTTGGCTATAATTAGACAATGTTTGGAGATCACTTTCCTAAGCCTTGGCTCCTAATAAGCTCTTGGTGAAAGGTAGTTGTTATTTTTAACTTCTTTCTCCTTCACTATTTTAATCCCCTTCATAAACCCACCTTCACTTAGCCTTGCAAGTGCCCTTTAATCTCTCCTCTTTTGTTGCTAATTTGCTGCCACTACCAATAAAGGCGTGTGTAAATTATATTCCCCTGGTGTTTACATTCACAAAACATTTCACACACATTCCTGTCTGGTCTTCACAGCAAAGCCAGGAGCCAGCCGCCCAACTCCTGTCATTGCCCTCATTTTGCAGAGCTTGGGACAGGGTGTGATCTGTCCCGAAGCCTCAGCTGCTAAGGGGTGTGTCCAGGACAGCGGTCAAGTCAGGGTATTCCGACCTCGGGCACCGGAGCCCGCCGGATGAAGCGGCCAGTGCATGCCAGCTCCCCGTTGCCAGGGTAGATTAGCACAGGGGGCCCTCCTGCTTCCGGTTCCAGCCCAACTGAGCAGCCCACAGAGTGGGAGGAGAGAGACTTTCAGGCTTTATAAATATCTCCATTCCTAGCACTAACTCCTAGAGACCCCAAAATGCTATGTAGTGGTGCCCTCTACTGGACAGAAGTGGCTTCTACTGGCCTGCTGCCTCCGAAGGGAAGGCAAGTGGTAGATTTATTCATATTCACACAAAAATCTGTCCAGGGCCTACTATGTGCCAGACAGTTTCCCAGGAGTCACAGAGGTGGAGGAAAAGCTCAGAAAGTCCCTATGTTCCAAGGAGATACATTGGGTGGGGAGATACAGATAAAAAACTTATGCAAACTTACAAGCTTTTACACAGCAGCAGCTGCTGCTGCTGCTGCTAAGTCACTTCAGTCCTGTCCAGCTCTGTGCAATCTCATAGAAGGCAGCCCACCAGGCTCCCCCGTCCCTGGGATTCTCCAGGCAAGAACACTGGGATGGGTCGCCATTTCCTTCTCTAATGTGTGAAAGTGAAAAGTGAAAGTGAAGTCATCAGAGGAAACCATAAACAAAGCAAAAAGACAACCTATAGAATGGGGTGGGGGGGGAATATTTGCAAATGATACAACCAACAAGGGGTTAATTTCCAAAAGTATGTAAACATCTCAATAGCAAAAAAGCAAACAACTCATTTTAAAAATGGGCGGAAGACATAAACAGACATTTCTCCAAAGAAGGCCTACCGAGGGACAGCAGACACATGGAAAGATGCTCAACATCAGTAATTATTAGAGAAACTCAAAGCTACAATGAGGGACCACCTCACACCAGTCGGAATGGCCATGATGAAGAAGTCTACAGATAGACAGATTATCCTTCAATTAAAAATAAAAAAACAATTTTCCAAGTCTACAAATAACAAATGCTGGAAAGGCTGTGGAGAGAAGGGACCCTTCCTACACAGTTGGTGGAAATGTACATTGGTTCAGCCATTATGAAGGACAGTATGGAGGTTCCTTAAAAAACTAAAAATAGAGTTTCCATATAATCCAGCACTCCTAGGAATATATCCAGGCAAAAGTATAATTCTAAAAGATACATGAACTCCTATGTTCATTGCAGCACTCTTCACAATGGCCAAGATGTGAAAGCAACCTAAATGTCCATCAACAGATGAGTAGATAAGGAAGATGTGACGCACACATACAATGGAACACTATTCAGCCATAAACATGAAGCACTGCCATTTGCAGCAGCATGGACGGACCTGGAGATTATCATACTAAGCAAAGTAAGTCAGAAAGAGAAAGACAAATACTACCTGACATCACTTATATGTGGGATCTAAATCATGGCACAAGTGAACTTATCTATGAAACAGACTCACACACACAGAGAGCAGACTTACGGTTGCCAGGAAAGGAGATGGGGAGGGATGGAACGGGAGTTTGGGCTTAGCAGATGCTATTATTAAACTTCTCCTTCTAGATGCTATTATATGCACAATGGATAAGCAACAATAGAATGGGAATGACTAGAGATCTCTTCAAGAAAATTAGAGATACCAAGGGAACATTTCATGCAAAGATGGGTTCAATAAAGGACAGAAATGGTAAGGACCTAATAGAAGCAGAAGATATTAAGAAGAGGTGGCAAGAATACACAGAAGAACTGTACAAAAAAGGTCTTCACGACCCAGATAATCACGATGGTGTGATCACTCACCTAGAGCCAGACATCCTGGAATGTGAAGTCAAGTGGGCCTTAGGAAGCATCACTATGAACAAAGCTAGTGGAGGTGATGGAATTTCAGCTGAGCTATTTCAAATCCTGAAAGATGATGCTGTGAAAGTGCTGCACTCAATATGCCAGCAAATTTGGAAAACTCAGAAGTGGCCACAGGACTGGAAAAGGTCAGTTTTCATCCCAATCCCAAAGAAAGGCAATGCCAAAGAATGCTCAAACTATCGCACAATTGCACTCATCTCACATGCTAGTAAAGTAATGCTCAAAATTCTTCAAGCCAGGCTTGAGCAATACATGAACCGTGAACTTTCTGATGTTCAAGCTGGTTTTAGAAAAGGCAGAGGAACCAGAGATCAAATTGCCAACATCTGCTGGATCATCAAAAAAGCAAGAGAGTTCCAGAAAAACATTTATTTCTGCTTTGTTGACTATGCCAAAGCCTTTGACTGTATGGATCACAGTAAGCTGTGGAAAATTCTGAAAGAGATGGGAATACCAGACCACCTAACCTGCCTCTTGAGAAATCTCTATGCAGGTCAGGAAGCAACAGTTAGAACTGGACATGGAACAACAGACTGGTTCCAAATAGGAAAAGGAGTACATCAAGGCTGTATATTGTCACCCTGCTTATTTAACTTATATGCAGAGTACATCATGAGAAACACTGGGCTGGATGAAGCACAAGCTGGAATCAAGACTGCCAGGAGAAACATCAATAACCTCAGATATGCAGATGACAACACCCTTATGGCAGAAAGTGAAGAAGAACTAAAGAGCCTCTTGATGAAAGTGAAAAAAGAGAGTGAAAAAGTTGGCTTAAAGTTCAACATTCAGAAAACCAAGATCATAGCATCCAATCCCATCACTTCATGGGAAATAGATGAGGAAAAAGTGGAAACAGTGTCAGACTTTATTTTTCTGGTCTCCAAAATCACTGCAGATGGTGACTGCAGCCATGAAATTAAAAGACGCTTACTCCTTAGAAAGAAAGTTATGACCAACCTGTATAGCATATTAAAAAGCAGAGACATTACTTTGCCAACAAAGGTCCATCTAGTCAAAGCTACGGTGTTTCCAGTGGTCATGAATGGATGTGACAGTTGGACTATGAAGAAAGCTGAGTGCCGAAGAATTGATGCTTTTAAACTGTGGTGTTGGAGAAGACTCTTGAGAGTCCCTTGGACTGCAAGGAGATCCAACCAGTCCATCCTAAAGGAGATCAGTCCTAGGTGTTCATTAGAAGGGCTGATGTTGAAGCTGAAACTCCAATACTTTGGCCACCTGATGCAAAGAATTGACTCATTGGAAAAGACTGATGCTGGGAAAGACTGAGGGCAGGAGAAGAATGGGACGACAGAGGATGAGATGGTTAGATGGAATCACCGACTCAATGGACGTGGGTTTGGGTGGACTCCAGGAGTTGGTGATGGACAGAGAGGCCTGGAGTGCTACAATTCATGGGGTCAAAAAGAGTCGGACATGACTGAGCGACTAAACAGAACTGAACTAATATATTTGTTATATAAATATATAGTATGCGTGCATGCATGCTAAGTCACTTCAGTTGTATTTGACTCTTTGTGACCCTGTGGACTGCAGCCCTACAGGCTCCTCTGTCCATGGAATTTTCCAGGCAAGAGTACTGGAGTGGGTTGCCAAGACTTGCTCCAGGGAATCTTCCCCACCCAGAGATCCAGCCTGCATTTCCTGAGGCTACTGCATTGCAGATGTATTCTTTCCCCCTGTGCCACCAGGGAAGCCCAAAATATACAATATATAATAAATATATTTAATGCAAATGTGACCATATATATATAATTTTTTAAAAAGACTGAAAAGCAATGCATCAAAATGTGGTGATCCAAAGGGATGAACTAATCTCCTTCCAGAAGGCGGGAGAGGACGCCCTTAGCTTTAACAACAGCCACACCTCATCTTCAGATGCTCGCTTTCAGTTTACAAAGTGTCTTCTTTCACAGTCCTGAGTTTGGACTTCACGACTGCTATTTCACAGGGAAGGAAGCCAAGTCCCAGGGAGGCCGCGACTCTGCCTCAGACAGAATGTAACAGAGCTGGATCCAGGACCGACATCTGCATAGTCGGAGTCCTGCAACGGTCAGGTCAAGGAAAAGAGAGATGGCAGAGAAGTCAAGGACGGTTCAAAACCAGGTGGGCTAACGGGCAGTGGAAAGACGCGGCGACGGAGGCGAAGCAATTCCCGGGTCTGCCCAGCAGAGGGCGACGCCGCCCCAAACTCCGCAAACCTCCCAGGCCACGCCCCGCTCCCAGACAGCCCCTCCCCAAGGGAGCCGGGAGGTGCGCAGGGGCGCCTTCCCTCGATTCTAAAGGGTCTGCGGGCCTTGGGGTTGGAGAGGCGGCGGGTGCCAGTGCGGCAAGGAATGAGGGGAGGGAGGACACGCAGGAGAGGTTGTCGGGGAGAGGGGGATGGTGTGGGCGTCCGCGATGAGGTCAAAGGTGCTGGGGAGCCACGCACCGCGGCGGAGCGAGGGTGGGCGTGGGCGGGGGCCGGGGTGCAGCGTGTCTATGGGACTTCCTGAGGCGGCAAGATTTGCTGCTCCGGGGAGGCGGTTACTCACTGAGGCTTGGCCACCTGCTTCTCTCCCAGCTCCCAGCCAAACGCAAACCAGAATCCCCATCTCCACCCCCACTTCAGCTAATGGCGGCTGCACCCCCAAGGCTGGGACCTGCCTCCGCAACTCAGCCCTCAGCCCTCAGCTTCAGGGTGGAAGTGCCCAGATGACTCCAGTTCGGCACCAAAAGTGGCACTCCAGCCCCACCCATCGCAACCAAGCCCAGAACTTGAAGGCCGGCTTCCCTGCTCCCCCCAGCGCCACCACCAGTCTCACCTCCCGCTGCCGACCTCGCATTCTGGTCTAGACATGAACCCCAGCTTGGTCCCCCACCTCCTGTCCGCTCCCCTCCCCCCGAGCATTAGCTACACCCAGTCAGC
This sequence comes from Madoqua kirkii, assembly GCA_006408675.1. NCBI lineage: Eukaryota > Metazoa > Chordata > Mammalia > Artiodactyla > Bovidae > Madoqua > Madoqua kirkii. The sequence goes on from SJYC01071764.1 coordinate 6,808, forward strand.
AAGCAGGTCCTGGATACCTGTGTTGTGTCCCTATGCCCCACTCCAGCCAAGGTGGGGACATAGGTGTGTCCAATGGGTTCCCCTTGCTCTCCAAGCAAGGGGAGCAGCTACCTTACACTCTCAAACTTACACCATGAAGTGGAAGGGGGAGGTCCAGGTCCTCCGCTCCCAGAGGATGACACAGATGACAGGACCTCAGGGGGGCCTAAGTTCAGTGTTTGGAGTGCCCTGCAGAGAGGGTAAATTGGTTGAAATCAGTGGAGTTGGATGACATAGATTCTGAATTCATCGTTCATTTGTTCAGACATACCTGCCTCCAGTGTTGTTTGAATGCCTGCTCAGTGCCAGGCCCAGCAAGGGAGTCGGAGAGCTTCAGATGGTTTGTGAGGTTCAAGGAGGGTCCGCTTTGTAAGAGCATGAGGGCAAAGCTGAGCAGGTGGGCTCTAAGGTGAACTGCCTTCAGGGCATCTTAACTGAGAGGAGAACCCTACCTCTGCCCCATTGCCTTTGGGGAGCTCTGGGCTGAGAGGTGCAGTGTTCTGAGGTCACCACCAGGGGTCAGGCACACTTGCTCTGTTCTCAGCATCTGTCTCATCTGTTTTCTTCCATGAGGAACCTTCCTGTCCCTTGTCTTTTCTCTCTCACTTCTCTTGATCCATCACTCCCTCCTTTAGGTCATCCCCTCCAGCCTTCAGTGCAGGATCAGGCAGCCTCCCAGCGGGACAGCCTGACATTTTTCTCAACACTCGAAGAGTCCCACAGCCTCTCTCACTTCCCCAGGTTCATGAGTGAGTAATGAACTGGTGAGAACAAAGTGTCATCTACTGTCTCACCTTTCCCCTCCTGCTCAAGTTCAGTTCAAGTTCTCTGGTTTTGTCTCCAGAGAAAACAGGAGTGTTTATGCGTTCCCTCCTTCTGACAGTTTTTCTTATGTCTGTCCACAAAGCTCTTCTCTAAGTCCAAGTTCCTTTTGTGACTCCTAGAACCCAGTCCCTAGAGCCCCTCTGCCCCCCTTTCTCTAGGACAGCACCCAAATCCATGGAACCCTGATCCTGTGGTCCTGATCTCCTCCGCCCTTTGCTGTCTGGCACACCTTAGCTCCTGCTCTCTCAGATTCCACCTTTCATTTGCCCTCCATGCTCCCACCTTGCTCCCCACAAGTGAGTCCACAGATCTGGAGGTTCAGTTCCTCAAAACAGTTCCTTGCCACCTTGACCCCGCCCTCACACTCCTTCCTCCAGAAAACATCCCTCTCCCCAGTCTAGGCTCGAGAGCTAGATGGATCTGAGAGACTGCAGGCTCAGGCAGGTACCAGCTGGGCTACGGTATCCTCTCTAATCCTTGGTTTTCTTCATGTGGAGAATGGGCTGTCACATATGCTGTGAGGCCTGAGTAAGGTGATGGATGTGGACATGCTTAGCACAGTGCTGGTTCCTGGGTGATGCTCTGGGAGACAGACTCCTGGCCTTTCCTTCAGGACCGCTGACACCCCCACTGTCCGCAGCTCCAGCCTGTTGGCAGGGACCTGCCCTTATCTCTGCGCATTGGATGCTTCTGCCCCCCTACCACCCCTGGGCAGAGCTCTGGCCTGGGAAGAGGGGGATGAACCAGGGGACTTGGGGCACACAGCCCCCATACTGAGGGGGTGGGGCAGATGAGGGCTCTGTGAGGACCTCAGGTCTGAACTCCATCTGCAAGGCTGTGTCCTCAGGCTACCACGCAGGAGGCCTGGAGTGGCATCCACTCTCTTCCACTCTCTTCCTCCTTGGAATTATTAGGGACCCCTCCTGGCCTGGGGAGGAGGGCCTCCTGCAGAGTCCCCTGAGGCTTTGAGAGGACCAGAAGGCTGGTGGGAGGGAAAGGAGGGGAGGCAGGGCAGGGGGGATACCGGCCACACAGTATTCCTAGTCTCTTCTTTCCCATCCACCCCCACCCCTCCACCAAACACGATCCCTGGGTTAATTTTTAGCATCGCAGCTCGCACATTAGTCACTCCCTGTCACCCACCTACACGGCAGGAGGCTGCTGTGCTGGCGCCGTCATGCCATCAGCTGAGAGGTGGGATCCAGCCCCGCCCTGGGCACCTCCTCAGCCTCCTCAGGGTGCACACGGCCAGCCAGGAGCCCCCTTTGGCCTGGGTGAGGGGGACTGACATCACTGCCAACACTAGCTGCTGGGTGGGGGAGGGGGAGCAGGCTGGTAGGAGAGGGGTTGGGAATCTGTTCTGGGAGGAGAAAGTTAGGGAGGCCCTGGCAGCTCCCCAACACTAGGAAGGTGCTAGGCGATGCCCAGGCAGCTGGGCTCCTGGCAGCCTGGGGCTCTGGGAACAAAGGTGTGAGAGGGCCCCTCTCCTAGACCTGAGCCCCTGAGAGTGGCTGTTTGTCATCACAGCAGAGCAGCTGTTCAAACAGGGAGCCTGGGGAAGCTCCATTTTCTTAATCAAATGTCCTCCCTCCCCAGGACCAGGGAGAGCAGGGTGGCCAGGAGCAGGTGCCCCTGGCTGGAGCCAACACCCAGCCCCAAAGGGATTTGGTGAAAGGGGTCCAGAGATGCCAGCTACAGATGGAGCAGGGGAGGGGCCTCCCCACCCCACCCTCCAGGACTGAAAGGTGCAGAGTTGGTGGTCACACTGTGCAGGATTGGTCCCGAGGGGACGTTCTCGTGTACTGAGCAGCTGCTGTGTGCCAGGCTGTTAGGCCCTGAAGGTACAGTGTAACACAGTTGAGTTTTCCTGCCTTAGAAACGCAAAAGGCAGATATAATGGACGTCAGTATAATTACCAATTGAAAGTAGCTGCTATAAAGAAAAAATAATAGAGGTCTCAAGATAAATAATAATGGAGACAGGGAACTACTTTCGATCAGATCAGGGAAATCTCTTCTCCTCAAGGAGGTGGTATTTAAGAGATCTGAAGTTGAAGGCATCAGTCCTGCAAAGACTCTTCCAGGCAGAGGGAATAGTATGGGCAAAGGCCAGAGGCAGGAAAGAGCTTGGCATATTTGAGAATAGAACCAGAAAGAGCAGTGTGGCTTAAATATGATAAGTGACACAGAGGGAGAAACAGTTTGAGCTTGAAAAGGGCCCAGTTCCGAGAGAGCCCCATGCAGGGCATCCCAGTACAGTTGCAGAGGTTGTGCACTGCACAAGGGGCTCACAGTTGCCAAATTGTTTGGCCTGTGTGGCTGCTGTCAACCCACAGGAAGGGATGCCTTTCCTAATTTGTCTTCCCAGAGGGACAACATGTTATGGAATCTGGGTTTTGGACAACATGATAAAGAGTTTGGATTTTTTTTTTTTAATTCCAGGGAAAGCCATATGGGTTTTAAGCAGAGAAGGGTTGTGACTCAATTTCCTTTTTGGAAAGATCACCCCAACTGCTGTGTGAGGGGATGGTCCAAGGGTGAGAGAAGAAGCAGGGAGTCCCTTCAGGAAGCAAGTGCCACGGTGCAGGAAGGAGAGTATAGGAGGTGGCCTACCTAGGGGAGGGTGCCACTTAGACCTCTGGAGGGCACCCCTTGTATGATAGTTGCTGCCAGGGAGGAACGCTAGCACAGGAGCCTTGAGTCTTGGGCCCTACTCTGCCACTTACTTGTGACCCCTTGACAGCTCACTTGCTCTGGGTCACCTCAAAGAAGGTGGGGGCCACCTTTTTCAGATGCTTTGAGCACACACTGTGTTTACTGAGGTTCTATTATGTGCTCGTGTTGGGCATGAAATAAAGCAGTGAGTAAGACAGGAGAGGCCCCGGAGTCCTGCTCTCAAGAGTGTTCATCCTGTGGGAAAGGGAGCCAGGCAAAAACCCAAACCCATCCAAGTCAAGACAGTTTCAGATGGGGATGAGTAATATGATGCAAATCAAACGAGGCTCAGCCATATTTTAGACCAAATGGGAGGGCCCTGGAGAGGCCATGCTGAGTACCAAAGGAGCCAACTGTGGACAGAGCAAGTGCAGAGACACTGAGGGCGGGACGTCTGAGGAGCACCATGGGCAAGGTGTCGAGAGCAGGGAGCGGGTGGGGAGGAAGAAGAGGAGGCAGCCAGGGGCCAGATGCGCCTGCGTAGGGATTAGAATCTCATCCTGGGAGTGGCGGGACACCTTGAGGAGTTCTAGACCGAGTGACCCGTGATCTGGCCTGTCACAGGCTGGGTGGATGATGGCTATGGACTCCTATGCAGGAGGCCCCAGATTCCTAGGCGAGAGCATGCCAAACAGTTGTTTGCGCAAGGCTAGGTTAGAGGAACCTCGACCCCATCTGCGGTGGTATTTGGGGAGGGGGGAGGTTCCAGATGCATTAAACAAGAGGCCCAAGTTCTGAAGCAGTGTGGGGCCTCTCGTTCAGGCCCATACATGCAAGTCAGAATCCCCTAGTCTATTTCCCTGGCCGCAGGCTCCAAGCAAATAAGATGTAAAATATAGTGTGTGTGCGCGTCTGTGTGTGTGTCGAGGGGCGGAGTGGTGGAGTCAGAGCTTGCCGAGCCCAATCCTCCCCCTCAGGCAGGCACCACACTGACACAGATGCAAAAAACCGTCCATTTTATACAGTTTGTGGTTCAGAAGCAACAATATGCAAAACGGTGGAACAGTCTGCACTGCCCTCACCCCACCCGGGTGTGCCCATTCCCCAAGGGCAGAGGACCCAGGACCCCTACCCAGTAGGACCCCACTTAGTTAAGGGCCCCTAGGGGGGCCAAGCCCTTAAGGGTCAAGGCTGAGAGGGATGGAGACCAGCACCTTGGGCCCCCTCAGGCGCCCACTGGATAACTGGAACTGTGTCTGTGTGGGGTGGGTAGGGGAACGACCGGCGGAGGCCATTTCTCCCCATGGCCAAGGGTGGGGAGCAAGTAAAGCTGAGGAGAGGGCTTCGTGGGACAGGGTCCCCTCACCTAGAGGAGGAGTTTTCCTGGACACCCCACAAGGCACTGCTGATCCAGATGCAGGATGGCACGTCCCATTTTTGGCCCCCGAACCTCTCCCAACCCCAGACTCTCTGTTTCTCCTGTGCCCATCTCCCACTGTAGTTTGGGGGAGCACGAGTAAAGAGGCCTGGGGCTAGGTTCACCACTCTACAGAGACTAGCCAGGACCAGCTGGGGTTGCCAAGGACCCTCTCCTGCTACTCCGGGCTCTTGGGGTCCCCGTGGCGGCCGAGCGACCGCCCCCGCCCCCTTTTTGCACTGCTGGAAAGAATAAATAAATAAATACGTTCCCTCGCCCGCCCCCGCCCCTACAGCTGGCTCTCCTCCTCCTCCAGGGAGCATTGAGTCCGGGGATGAACTTGAGCAGCCGCCGGCGGAAGCTGCGGTACTTGGTTTTGCGCAGGCCGGGGCCGCACAGGGCCTGCTCGCGAGCCTCAGTCCAGAGCGCGCCCGGCGCGCAGCCGCCACCGCCGCCGGGGCCCGCGCACCGCACGCTGGCGCTGCGGCTCAGCATCGCCCGGGACCCCGGGGCCTGAGCGTCGGCAGCTCCCGGTCCCGGCAGGCGCGTGAGGGGCGGCGGCGGCGGCGGCGGGGGCGCAGGCGGCTCAGCGCCCCCGAAGAAGCACGTGTGGTAGACCGCATCTTCCGAGTCGCCGCCGGTCCGCCGCGCTCCTCCGCGGGAGCCTCCCGGGGCGGCCAGCAGAGGCCCGAAGGGCAGCGAGCCCGGGAGCAGGCCCGCGCCGTACAGGCAGGAGCGCACCGACTCCAGCGTGTCATAGATACTCGGGTCCTTCACCACGAGACCTGGGGGCAGAAGACACGGGGCGGGGGGGCAGGCGTCAGAGGGCACGGGTAGGGGACCTTTGCTCCTTCCTGATGACCATCAGTGTGGCCCTTGGGCAAGTCAAAACTTTGAACCCTACTTCCCCAGTATGTAAAACACAAACTATACACTCGGATCCTTCTGAGGGTCCTTATGACACACGAGTCACAAAAGGGGCCTGAAACAAGCTCTCGGAGCCTTGGTGTTCCCACCTGTGAAATGGAGGTGGTTCTGTGTAGTACTTTCCTTCAGGGCACTACTGTGAGAATGAAAATTTGTGGGCATCAGCCCAGGGCAGCATGTAGTTCAGCAAAACTTGGAGGGGGAAGTAAGTGACTAGTTCCTAGGGGGAAGCAGGTGTGAGGGTATAGGTAGGGGGCACAAGAGACCCTTCCCAACACCGATCTACTCACCATGCACCAGCCGCTGCTCCTGCACCATCAGGGACCTGTATTCTCCCCACTTCTCATACAGGGTTTGCTGCAAGAGACACACCCACCTCACTGTCAGGAGTCAGCAAGCAACTAACCAGGGTGAATCAGACTGAGGGATCGGGGAGTGCAGAAGAAACCTTAAGGTTAAAAGGAGGTTCAGGCAGATAAACGACCCCCCAAAAAGAGTAGGAGGACTTCTCTGGTGGCTCAGTGATTAAGACTCTGTGTTCCCAGAGAGGGAACTAAGCCTCCCATGCCATAACTAAGGATCCTGCATGCCACAGTGAATATCCCACATGCCACAACTAAGACCCAGCACAACCCCCCTCCCCCCCCAAAAAAAAACAAACCAGTGGGGCCTGCAGGGGCAGGGGTTTGGGAAGAGGAGCCTAGCGGCTGGATGGTTTCCAGGCTGCTCTACCTTCAGGTACTGCAGACGAGCCTCCAGTTCCGCCTTCCTAATTGATGTCCCGTACAGAGTTTCCAGTCTGAGGAGACAGGGGAATCAAAGGATGAGTGGGCCCACAGGGTGGGGAAGAAAGGCTGCGCTCAGGAATCCCCTAGGGACCACAGCACCTGGATGTACCTGAGAACGTTGCCAGATGCCTTAATGATGTCGACGATCTCCCGATGCCGGATGCCTTCCACGTTCAGGCCGTTGACGCTGGCAATGGTATCCCCTGCCAGGCAGAGAGGGAATCAGCGTTTGCTCCACGGGGCATGTGGAAGAATTTCAGTCCCCTACCTTCACCACAAAGGGTAGGGATAATAACCCCAGAGAACTCTGCTGAGCTCCCTACCCCCACTCATGGTTCTGGGGCGATCTTGTGCAGACCTGGCACCCTACCTAGCATAGGGGCCAGGTCCCTCAAACATCCACATCCTCATGCTCATCTCACTCTCGGGAAGCTCTGTCCCCAAAAGCTGAGCCCTCCCAGCAAGCCTGGGCTTCCCCTAGAGCTGGTTACTTCGGTCCAGCCCACAGGCTGTCACCAGCGAACCCCAGCTGAGATAGGAAGGCAGGAGGGTGAGGAGCACCACACCGCGAACTTTAACACTGGCCCCCAAGCTTGAGACCTCAACCTCTGACACCCTAGGCTGCTGTAGAGCCTCCTGACCTCCAGCAGGCAGACCACCCTTTCTTAGGACCCAGTGCCCAACTGGAAAAGGAGATGTGGATCCCTGTGGTGGCTACCATGGAGATGTGAAACTACCTTACAAAGTTGCAGTATACCACTTAGCTACCGGAGGCTGCTGGTGAATGGGCAAGGAGATGAGGACTTCAGGAAGAAAACGGGGATAGAACTGGGGGAGGAGGGGTCCAGTTCATGCAGTCTGAGGCTGCCCCTTCCTGGGACCTGGGGCTCTAGATTTGGCCAGTCCCAAAGTCTCCTGGCAGCACCATGTCCTTGTTAGAGGAAGTATCAGTATTGGGCCAGGTTGGGAACACGATGGACTTGCTCTCTCCCTGACTCCTGCCCATGCTGGGTTGCCAGATCACCAGGAGGAGGCAGAATAGCCATGGCAACATTGATATAAGGACATGTTACTGCCCCCAGTGTGCAGATGGGAATATTCAAGATCATATAGAAATGGTAAATTTGCCTTAATCCGACTCATTCTTTTTTCTGGCCTTCTCAAAATAAGAGGAAGGGGAACTGATTGGATTTCTTGCCCCTTCTGCTTGGGAGTAAGGTCATACTCCCTTCCCAGAGCCCCGTGTCCTGGGCTCAGGCCCTACCTGGTGTGAGCCCCGCCAGCTGGGCAGGGCTGGATTCGTGAACCCGGCAGACAAAGGTCACCATCTCCACGCGCTGTTCCTCTCGGTGGTGAAGGCCATAAGTCTGTAACAAGCAAGGGGACCCTCAGCCCAGGAGTGGAGCAGGATCCATCCGTCCCTCAGACCGCCTCCCAACCCTTCCCTCCCTCTGCACCCAGCTTCTCCCACCTGGAGCTCAAAGCCAAAGGTCTGGTTCTCCTCCTTCTCCAAAGTCAGCACTTTCCTGCAAGAGACACAGGGGCCATCTCATCAAGTCCGTCAGGATTAAAGAGGAGCCTGGTGGGCACACAGTGTGGCCTTCTGCTAATGCTGGAGTCTGCTCTGGAACATCCAGGCAGGGCTCACTGTCTCCAGTGACAAGCCATACTCTCTCCAGCTGTCGGAATGTCTTTCCCCATACTGAAACCAGCTTCATCAAGCCACACAAAATCAATCCCCTCGAGTAGGGGACACACTGCAATGGCTAGCCCCCAGAGCCAGTTGAACTAGCTGAGTTTTTCGGCCACACTCCCAGCTTCCTAGTGAGCCCCAGAATACTACTGACTGACTAGCTGAGGCCCCCAATTCGGCCCCAGCCTGGAGCGCTGTCTGCTCCAGAGCCTTGGGGAGAGGGCTGGCCCCACCCCCAGAGGCCAGTCACGAGGCACAGCCCGGACCCCAGCCGCCCCTCCCAGCTGCGGTGAGGCCAGCCCACCAGATGTGAGGGCCGGGGGGAGGGGAGACTCGAGGCCGCCCCTTCCCGCACTGAAGGCCTGCCCACTGGACACAATGGTCTGGAGCTGCTCCAGATCTTCGCCTGCTGGGGGAGCCCAGAGTTTCCTCTGCCCACTCCCACCCCCTTCCTTCCCGCCCCGCCAGAAGCCGAGCTGAAGCAGCCTCCAAAGTCCCCTTCAAGCCTCTCGGCCTCAGCAAGGCCCTGGAGACCCAGGCCTCTCAGTGCCCAGCCTTACCCACATACCCCCCCAAATACTGATCGGCAACTCCCTACCCCAGCGCGAGCTCCTCCCTGCTTTGCAGGCAGGCCTTTCCCCCTCTGTGTGTATTTGGGCCGGGGTGGGGGTGGGGACAGGGTGACTATGTCTACTCCAGTGCTCTCTGGTTTTCTAAAAAGGTTGGCAAAGTTTTTCTGCAAAGGGTCAGATGGTAAATATTTCAGCCTTTCTTTTTGAGATCTGAATTATTTGACAGTCTCTGCCTTATATTGTTCTTTGTCTTTATTTTCACAACCCTTGAGAAATATCAAAACAACTCTCATCGCAAGGCCAATCTGGCCAGCAGGCCATAGTCTGCTGATGCATTTTAGAAACCAGGCTCACGTCAGGATGGGACACAGGCAGAGTAGAGCTAGTGCTTCTGCCCTCACCCCAGGCCCTTCCTTAGAGGCCACCACCATGGGACTAGCAGAGCACTGAGGTTTTGGGTGCAGCGCCAGACAGTCGAGTAGCCGGATGCAGCTTGCCATGGTTTGGGCCTTCAGGGTTTGCTGGGCTGGGAAGGCCCAGGGGAGCTCCCCAAACTCCTCTTGCTTCCCCCTTCCCAGATCCAGATTTCTCCAGGGAGGGGTGACTGGCAGAGACTGGGGGTGGTTTAAGGAGCACCTGATGACTCAAAAGTCTCTCCCTCCTTCCTCTGCCACCCCCTTCACACAGCCCACACCCCCACCTGCCCCTCATTCCTGGTGAGGGCACCGTGCTGAAAGGGTGGGAGCACAACTCCCCCTGGGTGGGCTGAGATGCTGTGTCGTGCTGCCCCCTCCCCAGCACCTCAGCCTTTGGACCAGGGCAGAGGCGGGGGTAATGGTGACTCACCGATGCTGTTCAGGACTCTGGCTGAGGTTCTTCCAGCGGAATCCTGAGCCCTGGGTGGGAAGGAGAGTCAGGAAGAAGCAGGTGAGAGGGAGGTGTCCTGGAGCAGATGCTGAGAGCCCTCCTTTGGGGGGTTCCTCGCCTGGGCTCAAGTCCTAGACCCAGCATCTAACTTCCTGTTGCCTATCTGTCCTGTTCCAGCTCCACTCCTGCTCCTCTGATGCTGGGGTGACTAACCCTAGAGTGCCACCATCAGTACCACTCCACTGCTTTCTCCCTAAGCTTTATATCCACAACTGGGACCTTGGGAACACAATTTCCTGGGCTCCAGATGCATGAACCTCTAAGTCCTGTCCTGGTTCCTAGTCTGGAGGGGGTGGCGTTTTTTATGACTCTAGGTAGAATAGCCTCTGTTCCCAGGGTGCATGTTTGAAGGGGCTCGGCACCTTAGACCCCAAAAGGGGAAGCAGGGGCTCTTCCTAGATATTATTCAGAGAAGGGCAGGGGCCCCTGGGCTTGCCTATCAAGACATTTCAGAGCCCCCAAGGCCAGTCACATCTCTCCTAATTTCTCAGTCACAGAGAGTGGCTTGCAGGAGCTGGAGTCAGGGCCCTGGTCTAGAGGGCTGGAATCTCAGCTCAAGCATGGAAAGGCAGGGGATAGAGGGGCCAAGCCCCCTCCCTCAAACTATGGAGTCCAGCTGCAGGTAGCCAGCTGTGCCCAGCTCCACCTGGGTCTCTCAGCATTGTGATACATGTTGTTGCTTTCTGGGACAAAACAAAACCTTAGATCTCAGACTTGTTAAGTCTCACTACGCTCAAGGAGTGAGATGGGGAGGTTCTGTTATTGATGTTTGGTTGGTTTCATTTGCTTTTTGGTACGAGGGATGATAGAGCTGAGGGACCCCTTACCTCTTTTGTGTCCTTGAGAAACTAAAGCAGTGTCTCTCTCCACCTAAATGACTGATGCTTGGAAGAAGCCCTGTTCCAGACCAGCCCTTGTCCCGTGTGCCCCAAACAACCCAGGAGCTTCCTGGTCAGTGTGCTAGTTAACTCTCTCCCCAGGCTACCCCGACGACAGGAAGAGAGGGAAGGAAGTCCTCCTTCTCTAGAAACTTACAGAGGAGCCTCAAGGGTGGGGACAGTTCCCAAACCGGCCAGGGAGGAAGGACTGGGCAGCATAGAGAGACCCCTTTGTCTTTCCAACCGATTTTCATAAAATGCAAATTCTCAACAAGCTGTTCATTGTGTTGGGGGGGAGCCAGGGGCCAGAGGAAGAGGGGGGAGCCTGAGCTGGTAAAGGCCACCAGTCCCCTCTCCTTAACCTAGGTCTTGAGTTTCCTTTCTGAGCGCTTGGGTCCCCCTCGGGCCAGAGGAAAAGCCTGGCGGAGGGGGAGACTTCGAGGGCGGGCGCGGCCCGCATCCTTCCTGCCCAGCGGGCGCCCTGCGACGCCTCCCACCGCGTCCGGTCGCGGCTGACGTCCAGGGAGCCGTGGCCTCGCGCCCCGCACCTCAGACGCAGGGTGAGGCGGCCGAGCCCAGGAATCCCGGCGCCCCCTCGGAAGGGTGAGCTCTCGGAGTCGGCGGCGCCGCAGGCACTTCCTCGGCGAGAGTCCCACCCCGGGCCCCCCACTCACAACTTGACTGGACTAGCGGCCGGACCCCAGCTCGAGGCCTCCTGCTCCCATGGGAGAAGCCGGGGCGGGGGGATCCTGGGGACCTCAGTACTCCTGGACCCGGGGAGGCGGGGCTCGGGCGGGGTGCCGACGGCCAGCTGGGGCGAGGGGAAGGGAACTTGGGGAAGCAGCAGGAAGGAGAGCAGCGAGACGGGGCAGCGGCGCGTGGGGAGTGGAGAGCGCCCAGCTCGCGAGCGGCGTGGAGCCGGGGATGGGGGAATTTGCGCCTTCTGAGCGGAGGGTCGAGGAGATCCAGCAGGATCTGAAGGTGTCCGTGGGGGTCAGAGGGCGGGGGAGGAACTGGGGGACTCGGGGACCCCAGGAGTATGGTGTGGGTGGGGATCGACAGGCGTCCATGGGGACTGTGGCGGGTAGCGCGGGTCTTGAGGAAGGGACACCACAGGGTACCGGGGGCCGAGGGAGTGAGCTAGGGAGGTACGCACCTTTCGGCGGGGTAGGGTGCCCCCGGACACCGCGAGCGCGCGATACAGCTCGGCGGGGTGGTAGTCCTCCAGCGCTGCGTACAGCTCGTCCCCGGGGGTCCCAGGGCCGGCGGCTGCAGCAGGGGGGCCCGAGGCTGGGGTCGGGGTCGGAGCGGCAGGAGCGGCTTCCGAGTCAGGAGCCCGAGCGGCAGGGTCTGGGGCGGCCGCTGCCTCCTCTTTCTGCTGCAGCTTCCTGAGTCGGCGAAGGGTCATGGCTCCGGCACCCCTCTCTGGCAGCAATTTCTCCGCGCGGCGGGACTGGCGGAGGCTCTAGGATGCCAGCCTGGAGGGTGCTGGGTCGCCTCCCTTTATAGGCTCGGGGAGAGGGGCGGGCTGAAGGGGCGGTCGGGGAGCGGCCTCGCAGGGCCTCGCCCCCTGCGCGGTTGGCTCCGCCTCCGAGGCGGAGCCCGCTGCTCCGGAGCCCCGCCCATTACTCCTGAGACTTGACCAGACCAGGGAAACACTTGGAGACCTGGCGTGTAGGGGGAAAAGCTAGCTGCGGAA
>SJYC01071765.1:0-59887 GCA_006408675.1 Madoqua kirkii
AAGGAACGGGGGTGGGAAGGGCGGGGTGGGGGTGGGGGGCCGCGGGGTGTAGGGCATCCCGGGGCGGAGTATGGGTCTCTATACCTGGGACGGGGGCCTGTGAAGGGGCTTGTGCGCGAGATTTAGCAGTGGAGTGACAGTAAGGTGTCTTTAGAAGGAGGTTTGAGGCCCAGAGTAAGATTTGAGGAGACCCAGGGCGCTGCAGGAAACTTTAGGCTAGGAGAGGAGGGGTGAGGTCTCTGAGGGGAGGAAAAAGATGGCCCTGAAGTAACTGTAGAAGCCACTAGGGGGTAAAAGGGTCCAGGGTCTCCTCTTTATGCAGCTCCCGGAACAGTTGAAAAGAGCGGCCTCTCCTCCCCAGGTCAAGGGAAAAGAGAAGAGAGGGCAAGCCAGAAAGCAGTAGACTTGATTCTGGCCCGTCAGCCTCACCTCCTGATGTTGGGGCTCAGGTAACCTTTCTCCAGCAGACAGATGCTTGCTGTAGGGCTGACTCACCGCAGGGCATATGGTGCGCTGAGGGGGTGCTCAGCATTGGGGGTTGGTGCTCAACAATTCTCTGACCCTTCTTGGGGAGCCCCCCCCTCGGCTGTGTTGTCTGTGGCGGCCAGCCTATGAGAGAGGTGGGAATGGCCCAGCCAAAGTCTCTGTCGCCAGTGGTACCTGAATAAGAAGTGAGAGGAGGAAGTGGTCGGTCAGGCCTAGCGTCTGAAGAGTGTTGCGGCCACCACAGGGCGTCAGCACTGCGAGCTGAGGGCTCCACATCTCGTCTGCCACTAAACAGAATCCAGGAATGCACTGTCCTCATCTGTCCCCTCCTCCAGTGTTCCCGAGCCTGTATTATGCCTTTATATTAATAGCTGACATTTATGAGCCATTTACCATGTGCTCTGCACACTGTTCTGCGACTTACATCCATGAATGAACTTGTTTGGTCTTCATAACAACCCTGTGAAACAAATACCATTATCATCGCTTACGGAGAAGGAAACTGAGGCCCGGAGAGGTTAAGTAACTTGCTCTAGGCCACTCTGTGGCAGGGCCGATTTGAACCTGGACGGCCTGCAGAGCCCGCCAGCTACCCCCTGCGAGATGCAGTCTTCTGCTGTTCTTCATTCGCCTTGGGTTGAAGCCCTGCTCCAGGCCAGCTTACAGAGGCTCTTGGTCAGGTAGGGAGTGATGCCCGTGCAGTGCTGGGTTACATGCATGGCATGTGCAGCACAGAGGGGCTAGTGACCCAGCAACCCGGGAAGGTTAGGACAGGCTTTCTGTCTCCTGTGCCTCCCAGTCCATGCGTCTGTCTCCGTCTTCTTGCTTCCTAGTCTCCTGACTCTGTCTGTCGCCCCCACCCCCAGGCCCCTGGGGCCCCAGCCCCTATAGGAGGTGTGGGTGGGAGGGGGTGTTTCTCCATCCTGCAGTGATTACACAGGTCCAGATGGCAGGATGCTTGTTGGGTGGGGGGCAGGGGTGGATTGGGGCCGGCCAGGAGCCAAGTGCCAGCTCCCTCAGAGCCTTCCTCTGCCTCCTCCCACCTTCCCCCCTGGCACCACCAAGTGGCCATCAGCTGAGGGGCCGAGGGGGAGTTGGTGGGGAAACACAGGAATCTGTTGTGAAGCAGCAGCACAGATGGACCCCTGGGCCGTCTGCCGCCTGCTCCTGGCAGACAGCATCTGTGGTGGGGGTGGGGATGGGGGGCGAGCAGAGGCAGGAGAGGCGATGGTTTCTAGTCTCTGCACTCCTTGCCTATCTGAAGGGACTCTCAAAAGGGCGTCTTATGAGTGCTTCTGAACTACCACGCCACCGATCCCACGGTGGTACCTAAGGGACACCTCCTTCCCTAAAACCCGGGGGAGCAAATGCTATGGGTATCCGTGTCTGCGAGCCCTGTTGAGACAGTCCCTCTTCAGACTGCCGTGGACACAGAGCCTTCCCATCAGCATCCAGGCCAGTCTGCCTCTCCGCGACCAAGTGAGAGAACAGCCTGAGAGGAGAAAAGTTTCTGCCTCCTGCCAGGCAGGGCACTCTGGAGAATCCCAGAATAAAGGTGGGCCCAGAAGATGCAACTTCTGTCACATTTATCGCATGATTTCCTCAAATCCCAGAAGTTCAGAGCCAAAAAGGGCCTTGTGATCCGGAGTGGACACCAAGTGAACCAAGCCCTCACTCCATGGAGGTGGCAACCTGAAGCAGGGAGGGAAAGGTGGTGGCAGACAAGAGCCCAGCCTCCGTGGCCCTGGAGACTATCTAATTCAGCTGCTGGTAGCTCCGCCTGAGATCTCAGAGATCCATGCCTGCCTCCTCCTCCCAGTAGTCCCAGTTCCTCCAGGGAGGCAATGGGAGCCCGGGATGCCATACTGTGGGGTGGTGGTGCCCTCTGCTGGCCATGAATCTCTTGGAGACTCTTCAATCTGGGAAGGGCTGTCCAGCAGGCGCTAGAGCCCCACTTTAAGGACCCCCGCCCAGAGGTCCTCTTGTGCCTGAGGACTGTGTTCAGCTGAGGCGCCAAGCTCTGCTTTGGTCACAAAGTTCTGGAGTTTCACACCTGTTAGGAGGCTGTATTTGTGATCTAAGCCTGGCTGCAGGTGACATTCCTCAGGGAGAAGGCAGACAGCCGGTGGGCTTCTTCTGTGCAGGAACCTGCACGAGCCAGACAGTACACCGGGCCCACAAAACTTTGCCTTTTCCAATCTTCCACCACTTCCTCCTGAGCCTGAGTCTCTAGTGTAGCATCTGCTCCCTTCATCCATCTTCGGCAGCTCCTTAAGGCTGGGGATGGGGGTGGGGGACACGCTGCACTCTGTCTGCAGCCTCATACTATGACACCTCCCCACTCCTCTCCCCAAGGAAGCCTCCTGGTAAAAGCAAAGCCCTGTTGCTCTGGCTCCGCAGACATCTGCATTCAATCTGTACTTATTCCCGAGCAAGTCCCAGGCTTGCAGAAGAATTTCCCAGGCTTTGTGTCCTTTTGTTCCAGCTGTCCTGGCTCCTAGCTCTCAGGGTACACAGGGCTTGGTCTGTGTTGGGGGGCACAGATGCGGGGGCTTGGCTAATGGACGAGGCCTAGGTGAGGCTCCTTCTTTGAGACAAGCCCTTTCCCAGACACCTGAAAATCAACGGTCCCCTGAGTCCTGTCCTCACCCACCTGCTTAAGCTCTCGGCTGCCATCAGGAGATCCAGGCACTCAGGGCAAGAGCTGCGGAAGCCCAGCCCTCTGGTGTCCGAGTCAATGTCAGGCTCTCCTGTGGTCGTTTCATCCCAGGACTGGGGCCCCTCTCTGGGTGTTGCCACTGCTTCTGAGTGGGAGGTGGGAGGGCGAGGGCTGGGGACTCAGCTGGCTGTCTGGGAAGGAATGGGGCTGGGCCCCGGGTGCAGGATGCTGAGGGAGGCCTGGGCAGCTGGTGGGCAGCTGACTGGGCAGGGAGCGGTTGTTTTCCTTCATGGCTCCTATTTCCCAACTGTTTCCACAGGCTAGTGTCTGTGTGTGGCACTGGGGTTCAGGGAGACCCAGCAGCAGGGGCGGGGGGTTGGGGGCAGGTCTGGGAACTGGAGCAAGGCGGATATGGCAGTTTGTTTGTGTTGGATACAGTGGCCTCGTCTAGTCCCAGTCAGAGGCCAGGGACCATCTTGCCTCCTAGGTGGGATGACAACATATTAATATCTCAGGCTTGGACAGGTCAGACTGGCAGAAGGGAGAAAGGGTCAGCTCTCTAGTTTTCTTTACAGCATCCACTCACCACTTTCAGGACATGTATTATTTTATCCCACCTCATTTCAGACAGGTACAGATAGCTAGGAAAGAAAACAACACCTTTCAGGGCCCCGGACTGCCGACATCTCCTCCCTCTTGGTAAACACAGCTGCTCTGGTGGTCCACCCCTGGCTCCTTCTCACGGGGACAGCGCTGTACACAAGGCTAAGATTCTCCTGTAGACTCCGAACTGAAGTTGGCTCCCCCTCACTGTCTGCATCTGACCATGCTCCCAGCCTGTGTGTTCTACCCACTGTCTCTCCCTGTCCTCCAGCGTTTCTTACTCTACCACTCCAGTAATTGCCTTCTCAAGTTGGCACCATGTTCTTCTGCAAACACACCACATGATTCCGCTGCTCAGAACGCACCGAGGGCTTGGTCCTATGTGCAGAACGAGAAAGAGGTGTTCACTTATGGGACAACTCCACGTAAACGTGCTACTGAGAAGAATCTGGAGACCTGTCAGGACTCGAGGGAAAGCGATGGAGACTAGCAGCCTGAGGTGGCGTCACAGGGAGGTGGTGGCGTCGGTGACCCTCGGGATGCAGTCCTGACTTCTTAGCATATGATAGCTCTAAGAGACTTCCTCTCTGCACCCTGCTCCCTTGCTCTAGGATATCGAACATTTATTTATTTATTTATTTAAATTACTTTTGGCTGTGCTGGGTCTTCCTTGCTGTGCCTGGCCTTTCTCTAGTTGCAGGCAGCAGGGGTTACTCATCCTTGAGGTGTGCGGGCTTCTCTTGGTGGGCTTTGTTGCAGAGCACAGGTGCTAGAGCATGGGTTCAGTAGTTCTGGCACATAGGCTTAGATGCCCCACAGCATGTGGAATCTTCTTGGGCTAGGGATCGAACCTGTGTCCCCTGGACTGGCAGGCGGATTCTTAACCACTGGACCACCAGGGAGGTCCCACCTATAGTTCTTGAATGGTGACATACTCTTTTTGACCAAATCTCCTGTCCCCAGTCAGTAGGCCAATGTCGAACCCAAAGTAGATGAGACATCACCTCTCTTGACCCCATCTTCCTGTGTTCCCAGAGTATTATGTGTCTGCCCTTATCATAGCACTTACCTCGCTCCATTGTAATTACCCATTAACTAGTCCATTCCATCTGGTGGGGAGCCCCTGGAGAGCTGGCTTTCCAAACGCACCTCGCCTGTGCTTCCATGACACATTACACACAGCTCTGAGGTGGGACTTGCTAAAACCTGGCCTCCTGTTCTCTGTGTAGAACCTCTCCATCCCGAAGGGCAGGGCCCACAGGTCGTTCATCTTTCTGTTCTGCCTACTGCTTTACACACTAAGGTTGTTGGACAAGTGCTTTTACTTAATAATAATGAATTTAGAGCCCAATCCATCCTGTTGTCCCTTAAACTTTTCTATCCCATTATCCTCCATCCTTGACCTCCAAGGACCATTCCCAGGTAGATCCAGAGCTATCTGCCATATTCCTTAAATCTGATCCTGTCTGGCCATGGGATGCCCAACTCCTCTTGGGATGTGATGCCAGGGGTTTGGTCAAAGACCATCTGGATGTTACTATGAAGTTATGTTTTAGGTGTGATTAACATTTAAATCAGTAGACTTGCAGTAAAGCAAGTAACCCTCCATAGGGTGGATGGGCTTTCCCTAATCAGTTGAAGGGCTTAAAAGATTGCGGTCCCTTGAGGAAGAAGAAATTTTGCCCCAGACCATCTTCTTTCCTGGCTCTCTAGCCTGTCACCCTGCCCTGTAGATTTCAGACTTGCCAGCCCCGCAATTGTGTGACTCCATCCCTTCAAATATCTATCCCTCCATGCTATTAGTTTCGTTTCTCTGGTGAACCCTAATAAACCATTCCTGTCTTGATCCAAAGCTTTCCCCAGGCCGTCATTACATGTCCCTCACATGCTCCTGTGTGTCTCTTCAACTTTTCCTATTCTACACCTCATTTTGTTTTGGTTGTATTTAGCATTTTCTCCAGACTGTAGATCAGAAGACATGGTCTGGTGGGAGGATGGCAGGGACAGAAATTTTAAATGTGGGCAACAAAACCCCCAATCATACACCATTCAAATGAATTCAGGTCTCCTGTGTCATGGGCCTTACAAAGATGAAATGTTAGTAACCTTCAAGGGCACATGAAGAGGTCCCAGTGTGGTTGCCTTTCTGATTTTCAAAATGATGCCAAGTTGAACCTGCAGTTCTTAGCCTAGTGGATTTGGGGTCCATAGTTGGCAAGATGACTCACTGCTGATTAGCTTTTGAACTGGGATGAGGTCCACTATAGGCCATTTCACCTTTCCTTTCAACAAACACAAGAATACCTTGCTGCTTCCGCAAGGTGCTTGTGCCTTTGCTGTTATTTTGTCCATTAAATTCTGGCCGGGATGCAAGGAAAACTTAGCGGCTGATTTGGGTTACTGGGATGCATGCCAAACTTAAAAGCCAACTCCTATAGGATAGTTGCTTGATTTTCTCCAGCCCAACAGTCTCAGATGACAGGATAATAGAAAACTCTGGGTAACAAATCAGAATTTTAAAATATTGAGAGGCTGGGACTATTGGCAGTTCTACGGCAAAATTTATGAGGTATACACATAACATCCTGCACTTGAGTTCAATACAGGATGGAGGAAGGGGGCTGGATTTTACTCAACCCGAGACATGAGGTGCAGTCCTGGGATGTGACCTGAAGGTGTCAGGCAGTCTGGGACTCTCATCCCAGTCTGTGCTGTCAGTCAACGTCCAGGTGGAGTGCTACGTGCCCTCCTCGGCCCAGGGCTCCAGCCAAGTTCTCGGAGCAGCCAGCGTGGGGGAAGGACGTGGCGTCATGGAGACAGGATGTGCTGAGGCCAAGGGGTTGCAGGCTCTGGCCAGACGCCGTGGACCTGAGGTCTTTTCCAGCCCTGTGAGCTACGTGTGCGGGCAATTTGTCTTCTCTAACCGTCAGCTCCCTAATCCACAGAGGATAATAGTGGCCACCTCATGCTGTTTGAGGATGAAAGCAGTTCATGTATGTAAGGCCAATTTTGGCACACTGCCTAGCACACAGTAACTTTTAAATAAGTATTTGCTGAATACTAATGGGAGAAGCTCTAAGCTTTGCAAGATTCACGATAACACAGCAGCTGCCTTCAAGTATTTTAAGGGACCTTAAATGGAAAGGAGAATTAGTGCTCTGAACCATCTGTGGAGAGAACTCACAGGGAGGCTGCCCGGTCCTATGTAAGGAAGAGCTGTCCACTGAGCAGATGGCCGGCAGGTGGAGGCTGTGGGGCCGAGTGTCACGGCATGAGGCTGCAGGCACTTGGCAGGGATGCCGGGGGGGAGTGAGGCACATGATGGGTGGCGGACCTCTGGAGTCCTGTCTAAACTCGAGATTCTATGATTCTAGACTTTTTCTCTTGGGTTCCTTGGCCTAGAGTTTTTCAAAGACATTCACAGCCACCCACACACTGAAGATCCCAGAGTAACCACTGTACATTCCCATTTCAAAGTCCCCTAACCCATCCCCAAATTCACATTTCTACTCCAACTCAGGAGTTCAGTTCAGTTCAGTCGCTCAGTCGTGTCCGACTCTTTGTGACCCCATGAACTGCAGCACGCCAGGCCTCCCTGTCCATCACCAACTCCCGGAGTTCACTCAGACTCACATCCATTGAGTCGGTGATGCCATCCAGCCATCTCATCTTCTGTCATCCCCTTTTCCTCCTGCCCCCAATCCCTCCCAGCATCAGAGTCTTTTCCAGTGAGTCAAGTGGGGAAACAAAAACTGAGGAGGGCTGAGGCTGCTGTTGAGACTAGGTGGCTTGTGACTTAGCAGGATCAAGACCCTCTTTTATATAACGAGAAAACTGCTAAAAGACAAATACAGACAAAGCCCAAGAGAAGGTGTTGAGTTTGTCCTCCACTCCCTCTCCAGGCCATGCCCTCCCTCTATGAAATGCAGAGGAACAGCCTTAGGAAGACCCCCCCTTATGCTCCAATCAGGTCCTCTTCTGACGTGAGCTGCTGTAGCAGATGTTAAGAAACATCATACCCTGGCAAATGGGAGGGGATGCCTGAGAACATCTGCCCAACTTCCCTGACAAAGGCTGGGCAGCCAGTCGGTCTACAGATGTAAAACAGATGGCACCAGAGAGGCTCTGTGAATAAAACTTTAATAATGTACAGCAGAAACTGGACAGGCTCATTCTTATATTAAAACAAAAGATTTCCTATATTACAACTTATTTACATTTGCATACTGAAGAGGTAAAGTGTCTAAGTGGCTATTTTACAGTCCATTCTAATAAAATGTACAAAAACAAACAGAAGTACCGAGAATGCCGTTCGGGGGCCTTGATGGCAACGTAAGAACGGGCTTGGACTTGGTCTGTGAATCCAAAATCCAGAGGTGCAGGTAGCCCTATGGATCAGGGTTAGCCTCAGGGAGCCAAAACCACAGCTTTAGTTTCTCCCCAACTCTCTAACTCCTAACTCTTGGGTTAGGAGTGGCGGCAGTAGGGCTGGGAGCGTTCCCCCAAAACTGCTCAGTCTTCCCCAGAGGTGGAGGAGGAGTGTGTGGTGAGGACAGCTGGGCCACCTGGGGAATGGGCTAGTGGCTTGGGAGTCCCTGGGTCGAGGAGTGTCGGCAGATCCCAGAGGCTGGTTGAGGCAGGGAGTGAGGAGTCTTGAGTTCCATCAGCTCCCGTAACCCGCCAAGCTCTGCCGGAGGGCAACAACAAAGGGGAAGTGCGCCAGCAGGGGCAGGGAGAGAAGACCCCCTAATGACACAATTGGTATTTAAGGGAAATTAGTCAGTAGCCAGTAAATTGGCCCAAAAGGTGAGGGGAAGATCTCCTTTAACACAAGGAAAGCACTACACCAGGAAAATAAATAGGAAGGCCAGGGCACTGGGGAGACGAATGGAAGTGGGGGGAGGCCCCCCCCTCCACAAGCTTTGGCAGAGAATCGCTGGGCTAGAGGCAGGGATGCGCTGAGGCTGCACACACTGTGCCTCCCCTGGCGGGCAGGAAGGGGGCTCTGGATGAACGCAGTGAAGGGGGGTTTCACTGCCCACCACCGGCCTCTTTGGTGGAGGACAGGGGGGCATCCTCGCCTCCTTAGTGGTCTTATATAAGAGCAGTCGCTCCAGGCTCAAAAGGCTCAGAACCAACTATTAAAACTTCTGGTCTCAAAATAGGCACCCCCTGACTTGACAGTACCACTGTCAGTGCTCCAAGAGCAGGACCCAAGCCTATCTTGTTCACAGCTGCATTTCCCAGCACCCAGCATGGGGCCTGGCACCCAGCTGGCACTCAGCGAGTGTCTGCTGAGTGAGTGCCTGGATGAGACGGTGCAACCTGTGGGCGACGCACAAAAAGCCAGAGTCCCAGTGCAAAACCCACTTTGGGTGGGACTGGGCAGGGAGGCAGGACACCAGCGAGACCAACCCCTAGGGCAGAGGAACTCTCGCAGCTGAGTCGGAGGGGGCGGGGAGCAGGCTCAGGTACAAGGACAGATATTTCCAGTGTGATTGAGCTGTGTGCGTCTGATTGAAGCATTTTGTGTGTGTGTGGTTGTTTTTATAGGGATTTCCTTAAAAACAAATGGATTGAGAGGTAATTATCACATAGAGATGGTTTTCCTTTTATAAAAACTTAACAGTATTTAAAAAAAGTTAAAATCCAGACCCTCCCAATAAAATTAAAAAAAAAAAAAAGGAAAGAAAACCAAACCACTCCAGTTAAGTTATGGCTTAAAGTTATTATATACCTAAGATATGCTGACCGAACCACCACCCACAACCGTGCTTCTAGACGTCGTTAAATACTACACTCAGGTTAAATAACAGGTTCAGCTCAGGCTGTTCCCTTTAGTAAAGCCCCTGAAGTGGATGCAAGTCTCACATCTTCCCTCCACCATGATCGGATAACCCAGTAAAAGACCCATGCAGATGCCTCCCTCCCCCCCAGCCTCCCTCCCCAGTCCTCATCCCCACTTCCCTTCCCCGCCCTAAACCCACCACCACCGAAAATACACACTGCTGTCTCCAGAATCTGGGATATGAAAGACAGATGTGACATTCCAGTCTGAGTCTCCCCAGGTCTGGGCTGCAAATTCCTCGGCTCCTCCTTGACTCTGCCGAGGATGATGCCCCTAGGCTGGCTCATTTCCCACGGTGGCCGCTGACCACAACACCCCAGGTTTCCGCTGAGATTCTTGCCCTGCCCATCCCACCCTCTTTCCTCACATTTGGACCCAAAAGCCTCGCCTGCCACGGACAACTGGGCCAGCTTTGGTTCCACAGTCTGAAGTGGAGAAGGAGGGCAGGCAACACAGGGGCAAGCGGCACAGCCTGCTGGGGAGGGGGTACCACTGTGGAGTGGGGGCTCTGGAAGGAGGGGTGGGGAGGGAACCCCCCGGGAGGGGTGCCAGGGAAACTAGACGCGGCTCACTACTGAACAGAGGCGCCGGCACGCAGAGACGGCATGACGACCACAGCCCCGACCTGCACATGCACGAGAAGCTCAAGCAGGCAAGTGCGCACCCACAGACACACACGTACACACACACCGTGTAAGGGCGTGGCACAGACCAGGCACAACAGGGACGCACCTCGGCACATGCACACACGGCTGGACAGACAGGCACCAGCAGTCCCTCCACCTGGAGCTGCCAGGAGGGGCCATCCTTCTGGTTCCCGGGGCCGATCGCTGCACTGGGTTGGTCCCGGGGTAAAGCCCTCAGTGCTGCTCAGCACGGGGCCACGCTCAGCTCCTCCCGGGCCACTTGTTACCACACCAGGCTCCTCGCCGGGGGCACCGGGCTTTGTGGGACATCCCACGACAGCCGGTCCGGGTCGCGGCATTGAGTTCTCCATGCCATTCGCTCTCAGAGGCTCCATGCCACTAGGAGGTAAATATCAAAGGTGTCTGTGTCTCAAACCCATTGTGGGAGTGAGCGAGTCTCCCGGGCTCTGTCCCTCTGTGGGCCAAACTCCTGGCCACAGAGGGCTGGGCAGAAACGAGAGGTAGGCCTCCATCTGATGCTCGACACGGCCGCTCGGCTGTAGGTCCCATGGCCTGGCGGCTGTGGGAGGGGCGGCTAGATCTTCACGTCCTCCTGCACACTGAGCTGGGAGAGGGTCTTCTTGATGCGCAGCGCAGTCAGGCGGGCTGCGCCGTTGGCGTACCAGCACTCCCGCATCATCTTCCCCATCACCCGCAGCGCCTGCACAGAAACGGTGTCACTGGGGCCTGCCCCGCTGTTGCCTGCCTGATCCCCCACCTGCCCTCCTTCTGACCCTGGGGAAACGCCCGCGAGACCCACCCCCCTAGGGCTCGCCAGTCCATGAGGGACAGTCTGGGAAGGGGGCCTTCTCCGCAAGCACGGTCCGCCATTCCCCCAAGTCCGGGTGATCTTTCGAGCAAGACCGGCCACAGCCTGTGATCTGAAAACCACTCCTGGAAGGTCCGAGTATCCACGCTTATGATTGTTTACTGGTGGCTTTTTCAAAGTAGCACGTGAACCAGGCACAGCAGGGACACCCCCAGCAGGCGCATGCGCGCAGCGGTGACCCCACGTTCACCCGCAGAGACACGGCGGAGGAGGAAGGGGAGGAGGCAGCCCCCGGAAGATGGTCTTGACTGCCAGAGGCAGCAGTCTGCAGCCAGGGCCCGGATGACAGGCAGCCACGGCGGACAGGTGAGGGGTGGATCTGCAGTCACCGGTGGAGGCCACAGAGCTCCCTGACTGCTGCCCCAGGCCAGTGTTTTTGATTCCTTTCAGCAGTGGGACCTGTTTTCCCATGCGGAGTCCCAACCCACGAAGAGCCCTGACTGAAGATGGAGTGTTGGGGGCAGCTAGAGACTAGCTCTCTGCTTCCCTCACCCTCTGAAGTGAACAGGCCCTGAGGTTCCAAGGAATACTTTGGAAAATGCTGCTCTGTCATGCAAAGAGGAGGCACCACTGAAAGCGCGCTGACCCTGGTCCTCAGTGCAGAGCTGCCCTCTAGTGGTGACATGCCTCAAAGCAGAGCCAGCAATGACAAGGGGGTCCGGGAGCACTAGCTAAGTAAATCCCGCGCCGCCAAAGACTCTAGCACCCCACAACTCCAGGCTTATTAGCATCTAGAACATAAGTTTGTCCTCGCATCTATTATTTCCACTGCATGTTGTCCCTTTCCCACTTCATCCACCACTAACCCCAAATCCAAACCCTCTGCACCTTCCTCGCTTCTGAGTTTTCAGAAAGCCACCTTCCTCAGACCTGTTTTCTCACTGGGTCCACCTGTCGTTTGCTGACCCTCTGTGGATGATGCTTCTGAACTCTCCCATAGAGCTCAGCTCACCCACTATGGCTCCAAGGCCATTTTTCTAGTTGGACAGGTCTAACAGCCCCGCTCAGACTGTTTCTGATCTGTGTCTTGGGACCAAGCCTTCTTCTAGGTTCCAAAGGGGACCCTACAGTGTCCAGGACAACGGCTTAGTATATAATAGCACGTAACAGTAATATAATAACTATTATCACACAGGCAGTAGCCCTGGGGTTGGCCCCATTTTTGGGAAACCCTTCTCTAAGGCAGAGAAATAGGGCAGATAGAAAAGCACAGGAGACAGGGCAGCTTCCTACCTCGTAACTCTGCCACCAGTTGGGGATGTTGGGACGGAGCTTCTGGTCACATACAACCTTCCGCATCTCCTCAATGGAAGGGTCAGAGGGCACTAGGTCATAATATGGCAGCTGATATTCTTCATGGACGCCTAGGAGAAAAGAAAATATCCACCAGAGTTATCAAAAGAAGGAAGGGATTACTCAAAAGCCAGCGACAATACTCATGTCATGATCAGTAAACCCGGCCTCCCACTGAGAGGAACTAGGGCTCCTTGGAGAGCTTGGTCAACGCTAGGCATGGGACAAGAGAGACACAGAAATAGCCAGGAACATCTTTGCCATAACAAAAAGCAAGCAAACTATCAAAGACTACTAAGGTCATATCAAAAAGTACCACCTTGAAAGCTCCCAACTGGCCAAAGATGAGACTATTTAAGCAATAGTAAGACTTATAACATCAATGGAAACAAATATTTTAGATCATCAGTTCATGAGGACACTAAGAAGAAACAAACAAAAACCTCAGTCACCTTTGTGGGATGATAGAGAATAAATTCATTATTTTGAAAAATGGTAAATAAAAGGAAAGAATCAAGTGTTTTTCCTGCCTTTCCCTTTCAAATTAAACATCTTTGTGACCAAAGAGACTATAAGGGGAAGTTTCTATTTAATTAAAAATCTAGCTAATATGAGAAGTTTGACAGAATTGGAATACTGGCACTTTCCAACCTCTGATAAATCTGGATTTGGACAATGATCAACGATGGCTGTTATCACAAAGAGAGAAATAACCACCATTATATGTGCCTTTAACGGAAGGATTTTTTGGGGAAAATGATTCTAGTCTTTAGATGTAATTCCCATAGGAAATTCATAGAAACGGTAGAATGTGAACTCCATAAAGAAGCAATCAGGAAAATCTACAAGGAAAGTCTTACAGGACGAAGGACCTGGATTCTCCAACTTTAAAAACTGCAGAAGAAAAAAAAACAAATGGAGTGGTAAGCTGTACATCATAAGAGACTTAAGAGGTATACCAATCAACTGCAGTGGATAGACGTTTATGAAGCTGCTTTTAAAAAAATTAGGAGACAACTGAGGAAATCTCAACACTAACTAATGTTAAATGATATTAAGAACTACTGGGACTTCCCCTGTGGTCCAGTGGTTAAGAATCTGTCTTGCAATGCAGAGGACTTGGGTTTGATCCCTGGTGGGGGAACTAAGATCCCGGATACCTCGAAGTAACTAAGCCCGTGAGCCACAATTAGAGAGTCTGAGCACAAGCAAAGATCCCGCATGATACAGTGAAGACCCTGGGTGCCACGACTAAGACCTGACACAGCCCAATTAACTAACTGAAAGAGAAAGAGCCAGTAAATGCACCAAAATAGCTAAAAGAATTTTTTTTTTAAGAATTACTGTTGATTTTTACAGTGTAATAACAGTTTTAAAGTTTTTTACCTTCTACAGCTACAAATGGAAATATTTTCTGTAATAAAAAGTTATTTAGTATTTTAAAAAATCAAATGTAACTTTCTCATCCCTTTTTTCCAGAAAAATTCTACTGTCCTGAGCTGATGGGACAGATTTTTAGATGGAGTCGACTTGGTAACTAGCTAAGATGCAGTTAGCTTCATCTCTGGCCTCAGTCGGCCAAGGTCCGAACCCTAGTTTATTAGCAGTGTGACTCTGGACAAACTACCTAACCTGTGACTCATATTCTTCATCTGCAAAATGGTGACAATTAACAGTACCCACTTCATAGGTTTGCAGTAAAGATTAAGTGAGTTTATACATAGCAAGTGGTGAATAAACCTTAGTAGAATTATTATATACTTAAACCCCAATTTCTGGATGGTATGGAGAAAGAAAAATTTAACTTGTTCACAGTTTAACATCTGTGTGGCTAGATATATCCTGATCTGTTTTATTTGTATATCACAATGAAAATTTCAGATGTACAATACCTAGATGCCTCCCTATGATTCGGACCTTGCCAAACACATCATAGAAGGAAAAAGGCCGTACAACACAGAAAAGGGCTCTGCTGGAACACCCACCAGTTCTTTTTCATTAATTCAATTCACTTCCACTGATCTGGAATCTCTTACATCAAAGATAAATGGCTAAGGGCAGACTTCTAGTGGCTCTTGAACTTGATCATGTGACAGAATACTTGAAAGTCACCGTAAAATTCTAACATACTAAGCTGATGATAAATTTCTGCCAAATCCGATACTGCTTTTCACTGGGTTCTGACATGGTCGAGCAATTGCAAATGCCAAAAGATTTAAGAAAATATTACAAAAGAAAAAATTCTATGTGTTAGTAAGCTTTCTCCTATGAAATCACCATTATCAATAAAACGCCACATTCCCCAGGTAAGTGGCTTGAAAGCCAGTGCGTCAGAATACCCTGCCTTCTGTGTGAAGGAGACTCCCTGCATTAGTCCTGTGCTATTCCTGCCCAGGGCTTTCCCAACCTCAACGGACCACTAAAGACAGTGTGTTTAAAAAAAAAAAAGCCAAATGAGCCTCTGGAATGGTCACCACAACACAAAACAAGAGTAAACACACTCTTAGCAACCGCTGCTCCCAGGTCCCCTCCCTCCTCTTGGATGAGAATCCTACGTGTGACGCGTGCTAACAT
This sequence comes from Madoqua kirkii, assembly GCA_006408675.1. Taxonomy (NCBI): domain Eukaryota; kingdom Metazoa; phylum Chordata; class Mammalia; order Artiodactyla; family Bovidae; genus Madoqua; species Madoqua kirkii. The sequence goes on from SJYC01071765.1 coordinate 14,979, forward strand.
GAGGCATCTGACAAGCTGTGTTAAGAAAGGAGGCTGCAGTCGAAACCCAGGCTCTCAGGTGGCCCGGCACTCTGGACTGGGAGGCAGGAGCAGGGAAGGCAGGAGGAAAGGTACCTCCAGAGTTGCATCTTCGAGCAATCTCCCAGTACACAAGACCGAGGGCATAAATATCAGCACATTTAAAAGAGTCGAAGTGCTTCATGTTGATGGTTTCATCAAGTACTTCAGGGGCCATGTATCTGCAACAGCAAAGGAAATGTGGTCATGGGTGGAAAACAATGGCTTCTTTTCTGACTCAAAGCACTGGTTCAAGGGGCCCCTGAACGTGGGAGAGCCATCACCCAAGACTGCCCCCTGGGGAGGAGGAAGTGATGGATTCTTCTCACTGCAGACTCCCATGTTTTACATTCCTTCATTCCTTTTTTTCCTTTTTTTAAATTTGTTGCCAAGCTGCATGGCATGTGGGGTCTTAGTTACCCGATCAGGGATCAAACCTGAGCCCCCTGCAGGGAATGTGAAGTCTCAGCCCCGGGACCAACAGGGAAGTCCTTGTCCCTTATTCCTTACTTTCCTTTTCTATGAAGCAGGAGGGAGGCCCACAGTCCTGATGGGGGCCCTTATTTTCTACGCTGGAGCACCTCTGTTCTTGCTAGGTCAAACTGCTCTCTATACCCCAAGCAAAACATGCGCTCTGCCTCCTAAGGGGTCTTGCACAGGCCACTCCTTCAGACTGCACTCTCCCTTCCCGCTAGCCAAGCCTGGCGCCTGGCCCCCTTCCAAACCTTGCTCCAAGCTCCCTTTCTCCGCTGCTCACATGCACAATGCGCTGGTGCCTGTGGGCATACGGCCCTATAGAGGTACGCTGCCGACACATGGATCTGCTCCTGCAACCCGTGTGGCTTTCCACTGTGGGGGCAGGAGTTCGTGCAACCACCAGCTGTCTGAGACCACACTCCTCCCACGCACATGGGCAAGGGCACACATGGGCTACTCAGTACAAGTGTTGGGCAAGGGCACAGGCCCTGGGCCTTCCTACCGTTTAGTTCCCACCCTCTGGTTAGGGGCAATGTCAATGGTGTCCGTGACTGCATCGTGACGGACAGCCAGACCCAGGTCTGCGATGGCGCACATGCCATTTTTCTTCACCAGGATGTTCTTTGACTTTAAGTCTCGATGAGCAATTCCAGGTTTCCCTGGTGGAGGAGAAAAACAGGGATCTTTAGAGAAAGACAGCATAAGCGTTTAAAGCACAGTCTCTGCAGTCGGATATGTGGGTTTCAGTTCTGGTTTTGGCCCCCACTAACCCAGTAACCCTGTAAATGCAACTTAATCTGTCTCTACATTGGTCGTCTCACCCATAAAAAGAGAGTAAATGCCAGTGTGTGCGTGCATGCCGAGTTGCTTCAGTCGTGTCTGACTCTTTGGCACACTATGGACTGCAGCCCACCAGGCTCCTCTATCCATGGCCTTCTCCAGGCAAGCATACTGGGGTGGGCTGCCACACCTCCCTCCAGGGGATCTTGCCGACCGGGGACTGAACCCACGTCTCTGATGTCTCCCGCATTGGCAGGCAGGTTCTTTACCACTAGCACCCCCTGGGAAGCCCGAACACCAGTACTTCACGGGAATGTTGCGAAAGTTACATATATTAATGTAGGTGAGTCAAGCGCTTAGAAGGGCGTGCAGATTAGCTAATATTACTTTATGAATGCTATTCCTGCTCACCTGCCCTGAACTCATATACTCCTGTACAGAATAGTCGAGGACTTGAGAAAAAGCTGCTGCACTGGCTAGGTTCTCAGAACCAAACAGGGGAGCTAAGAACCACTACTTTCTCTGCAGAGTCTAGGGATGGTGTCAAACTCTCACGGCTGGTTTTTGATCACAGACAGAAGAGCTGCTGCCCAACTGACCATGCACCAGGAAGCAACGTGCCACCTGCCGAGACCTGGGAGCTCCCAAAAGGCTGATGCCAGTCAACAAGCAGGGACTCCTGAGGCAGTGTTCCTCCAGGAGAACCCTCCCTGGTAGCAGAGCCCAGTGTCCAACCATCCAGCTGACCCAACGATGCACGCGTGCGCTCACTAAACTGGATATCGGCACAGTGGCTCAACCCATCTTCTCAGTCTCGTCGTTCACCTGTGAGCTGTGGGCGTCTGAGACGATCTCTCAGTCAACACTAGCTCCCCAGCCACCAGCCATGCCAAGACATGGGGAACAAACAGCCAACATTTCCCACAGGAGTCCCTCGGGAAACTCTGAAGGCAGAGGCATCTCTCGGATGGGACGGTGGCCCAGCAGGCCCGCTCACCTTGGGTGCCCACGATCTCCATGTGCAGGTGCGCCAGCCCGCTGGCGGCAGACAAGGCCAGCTTGATCATCCCCTCGATGGTCACCGTGTACCGGTTCAGATAGTCAAACAGGGAGCCGTGCTCGTGATAGTCCGATACGAGCCACAGCTGCGTCCAGGTGCCGTTATCTGTGGAGGACCACAGAGGAGTTCCAGAAGACGCACAGCTACCAGCAAAAAGGGCAAGGGCGGCGAGGAAGAGTATATGTGCCACGCAAACCCCCCGTGATGCCGAATTGCTGCTCCTTGCCCCACACCTCCTGAGGCCCCTCGGTGCCCTTGTCATCTACAGCCGCCCACAGCTTTGGGCTCCAGGAAGATAAGAGGAACAGCATTTCTTACTTAGACTTGCTCCCTTCCAGCATGGGTCTGTAGGATTCTGAACCACACCTCCCCTATTCCAGATGTGAAATGTGAGGCCTTCAGAAGAAGAGGGAGCATGTGCTTAGGGGCAGTAACAGGGACATCTGTTTCTTTTGCTTCTGATCCTGACAAGATCCACTCATCAAAACCATGACTGACTGTGTCCTCCCCATCAAGGAGAAGGCTTCGCAGGCCCTCCGCTGCGCTCGAAGACCCTTCGAGCACAGCCCCGCCCCAGCGCCGGGCCCATCTGCAGCCCTTCTCTGAAGTCCACTGCTCTTACCAGGCTATGAGTTCTCCGTGAGAGGAGGAAAGAGTTCCTTTGTGCATTACTGTGTTCCGGGCCAAAAATGCTTTTCAATACATGAAGAGGACACTTTCCAAGGATTCCAGAGAGGAATCGAATCTTATCATCTTAGCCTCGGAAGAGCAATGGGAGGCAGTGAGCACACACTTTCATCCAAGGGGCGGGGGCTGTGCAGTGTCCAGGGGGAGGAAGGGAGGGAGGGAGGGAGGAAGAGAAAGGAAAACCAAAGCTGGTAATCTAATGAGCTTGTGCTACTGTCAATATGAAGACTGGAAATTGGACTGAGATCTCCCAAATTCCAGGCTGGCCCTAGTTCTAGGGCCCTACACTATACCTATCATGCTAAAAAGACAACAACAAAGGAGTCTGCTCTTTCTCCTCCCCTGGCCTTGATGTGGGTTTCAACAGCCAGATCCTACTCACACGAGCTGCCAGAATCAATACAGGGAGTGGTTCCTGGGAAGGTACCAACCTTTGCTTCTCTGATTACGAGCAAGGGGTCCATCAAACACACCCCTGAGGTCCAGAGGACCCTGCTTATAAGTTAAAAGGGAAGACATCTTTTTGAGCCTTTAAAATACATGTCAGATTTAAACTAATCATCAAAAGGTAAATCTGTTTTAAAAGCACCAAGCTTACTCAGAAGGAGCAAGGAATTCTCCCTTCCCTTGCGTGAGAGGTCAAGGCTCTTCAGTCTGGGGGCGGCTGAGGCCTCCGCAATCCCTACAGCAATGTGAGAAACAAGCAGCCTGCTGTTGATTTAGGACAGAAAAACAAACACTTAGCATCTTCCGTAGCCTCTGCCAGCAGCAGCTTCTAAAACTGCTGGACCACGGAGCGAACCGTGTCCTGACTGCCAGAGACACTCTTCTAAAATGCAGACACCACCACCCAGGTCTTTCTGTCTTAAGTGCGCTGCCTGCCCAGGTGCCAGCTGTCCTCTCCTCCTGGGCACTGTACAGGCAGGAACTGTGCCTTGGTCTTATGTGTGATGACCTCAGGACCAGACAGCAGCCAATGAGTATTACTGAATCAACGAATGAAAGGTCAGTTACTACCCACTCTCTAAAATAAAATACAGTCCTCTCATAATGGCTCCCCATAACCTGGCCTCCGCCGCCTTTCCACCCATGCCTTTGGCTGGGATGTTCCGAGTCACCTGCAGCTTCCCAAAGACATGACCCCTCTGCACATGTCTGGACTTCTCTTTTCACTGGTTTTTCTTTCTGACCAACTCCCTGCCACCTCTGTCTCAGTCAAGCCCAGGTATGATCTCTGTGACCCCCGTCTCAACTCCATTTTGTGCTCACCAGAATACCTGTTGTTTGATTACTTCCTATGATCAACCATTAGTTTACTTTTCTCTTTTGCTAGTCAGTGAGGCTCTTAAAAATGAGTACATGCCTGGGAACATGAGAGAGACTCATAATACTAGAGCAAAACCAGCGGAGGAGGGAGGGGGAAACAAGGAACCTCAGACAGAAGCGGATCAGAAGCTGAGCTGGAAGGCCGTGGAGGGGCAGGGCGGGGAGGCAGGCTGTGCCTCTGGGGCGCCTGCTCCAGGGCAACAACGCTGTGATGCTGCTCTGCCAAGGAGTGTGGGCCACAGGCATTCCTGGGGCTGTCCTTTCCTGGCAGGGGTTGAAGTTTCCCTTCTTCCTTCCAGTTGTTTTCAACATTAAGTTTACTGAAGCTCCCCTAGGGACTACCCTGGAGGTGGGTTTGGGGGTATCACAGAAGGGAGAGTGAGCAAGCAGGATGAGGGCTTATTTACCTGTTTAATAACTGCTTGTTTACTGGCTTAACAACCTGGATTTCAATATAAGCTTTCCATAGAAGCAAAGTTTGAAAATCACTGCCTTACTCTTATTCTCGTTCTACAGGGAGCAACTGCGGAGGCAAACAGAACTCTGCTGCTCGTGGCTGTTCAGGCTCCCCAGTCATCCCTCCACCGAGCCTGTGGTGGGCTCTGGGACGCCTTGTCTGTAAGCCCAGCCCTTTACCTTTATTGTCAGCGGCGATGAACCCAAGGATGTTCTCATGGCGAAGCATGACGGTCTGGTATATCTCTGCTTCCCGGAACCAAGACCGTTCCTCTCGAGAAGAGAATATTTTCACAGCCACGTCGCCGCCCCGCCAGCGGCCGCGCCACACTTCTCCAAACCGGCCCTTGCCAATAATCTCCTGTAAAACGATGGTCCGGGCGACTGTGCGCTGGACAAAGAGGGGTAACCCTGCGGACCGAGGAAGGGAAAGAAAGCCGACACTGCACACATCTGCTGACCTCTGCGACTCCCACTCTCACTGCCACACTGGAGAAGCCTGTCCTTCCCACAGTGCCTCCACACTACAGCGGCCCCCTGACCACGGAGAGCTCGGGAGCCCAGACGGGGAAAGGCATATGATCAGCTGCTCCTCATCTACACGGGTTCTCCTCCCAGCTAGTATGCACGACAGATCTAACTGTCTAACCGATTTACTAACTCTTCACCCAGCCTCCCATGGGCCACCCACAGCGGCTCTATGTGGAAGAGCAAAGTCAAGGGGTTGAGGGAGCGGAGCGCCTCTGGCTGCTCTGCTCAGTGGCCACTAGAGGGCAGTGCTGCGTGGCCCATGAAAGCCAACCCGAGCTCAGGGCACACCAAGTTCCCACCGCTCTCCAAAGGGATCACAGTTCTGCTCCCAAGAGCTCCAGATGCAGCAGGACTGGGGGGCGGGGGGACGACTGCCCAGGATGGTTCTCAGATTAATTTCACTGTCTTTACAGGACTCATTTATCATCTCATTTGATCCATGCAAGGAGTGTCTCCCTCCCTCTCCAGTCAGTTCCACCATCGTGACTGACTAACTCTCTCCCTCTCCTTGACTGAACAAATCAGTGTTATCAACCCCCAAGCTGTTTACTGCATGTTTACTATGCATGAGGCACTTGCATAAATGACCTCACTTTCTCACAACCACCCATAAGGTAGGTATTATTATGAATGCCCATTTTACAAATGAGAAAACTAAGCCTCAAAGGGGAAGATTAAGTTATTTACTGGAATTCATACAAGCTGTAAATGGCAAAGCACGTAAGACTGACTCCAAAGTTTATGCCTGTAACTCCCACAGCACAGAACGGACAAATGCTTCTCAATTTGGCCCCCTCCTCTGCCGGCCCTCCTGACCTGTTCTGACCTCCTCTGGAAGACTTCCAGCAGTCTCTCTGCCTCCCCTCTGACCTGGCTCGCCCCACACACCCCACACAGCCAGCCTCGCCCTGCCCTCCCTAACAGGGGGCTGCTAGATGGATGAATTCACCCTCCACACCACTGCCAGAATTTTTTCCGCAGGAAAACATGAGCACACGCTTTCTCACACGACAGCCTTCGGTAGCCGCCTCTCCCTTCACCAGACAAAGCACAGCCCCAGTATTTTCCCACCAGGGCCTGGACAACAAGCCGGCCTCTGGATCATTCCCTGAACACTCAGTGAACACTTGTGTCTTTTTGTCCTCTCGCGCAAGGGTTTTCCGGTGGCCTGGAATGTTTCCTGCCCTCTTCCCACTCTCAAAGCTTCCAGCGCAGGACCCCTTCAAACACGACCTCTTCTGTGAGATCCTTTCCCACAATCTCTTCTATCCAGTCCCGGCTCGGCCTCTTGCTCATCTTGTTTACCCTGTATCACCCACAGGATGCTCAACACACACTTGTTAGTGTGAACTGAAGGTTAAACAAGCAGCAAGGACTTATTACTTTAAGGCCACAGGATTAAAACCCCAGCACCTTGGAAGCTTTGCATATTCTGAATTAAGAGTGGACAAAACCAACCAGAGAGAACAGTTACTCATCATTTCACTCCAGATGATAGAGTAACCACCCTAGTCCTGCCCTCGCCTTGGCTAATCCCAGTCTTAGGAAGAAAAAAAAAAGACTCCAGAAAACCCGCTCGACCCTCCTCCAGCAGCAACTCAAGTCACAGAGCCAGTCAGTTCTAACCACTGCCCTTCCCTCTTTCAGCAAAGAACAAGCCATGTATTTTCCTTCTTCCTAAAAATATGCAGCTTTTAAATATATCCATCATCTTGGCACTCTCTACTGCAGAGCTTAATAGAGGCAGAACCACGGACATTCAGAAGGTGTTAGAGCTCAAAGTATTCCTGTGCTCAAGAAGGGATGTCTGGCCATGACTGATGGCATTATTTCCCCACAGAAGAGTCTGCCATGAGCTGAAGAAACATACACCAGCACACGTGGAACTCTCACGGACACGAGCCCGTGAGTCCGAGTGAGAACGGAAGCAGTGGCCTTTGCAGCCACATTTCCCCCACTAGGAACAGAATACCACGGTCACTAAGATAATTATTTATCTTCCTAAAAAGACTGCTCTGTCCTCACAGCCACATCTACTAGCTGGCTCAGCTCTACTCTGAGATCAGAACCACCCAACGGCCCTTACCCTAAGTTCCAGTCTCACGTCGAGGTCCATCTAAGAGAGGCCCGGCCACCACAGGCAGCTCTGGAAGTGGTGCTGACGCCATGCTGGACGCCCTGGCTGCCTTTCTTTCAGCTGCCACCATGAACCCTTGGGCAACTGCTACGAGTCAATGATTTACCCAAGCCCAGCTCTCTGGCCTTACTCGGTGTCCTTAAACTCCCCTTGCGGTTGCTCACAGATCAGTGATTAGCTGCCACCACCTCGCAGGAACCCGGCACACTCAGTTTCTCCAAAGGGGCCCTGATACTGAGCACTCTGCTGCTCAGGCGGAACCAGGTGAATTTTAACAGCTGCATGGTTCCAAAACTGGAAGAGAGGCGGGGACTCTCGAAGGGAGCGTTTTGCATCTAATCCTTGGAATTCCAGAGAACAGAGAGATTTTCTGTGAACCCCATCATCTTATTACATGTCAAGACTCCCAAAGAAGGGGAATTCTGATAGCAGATGGCCAGGCTTCTTCCTGAATGTTTCATGTGCTGGGAAGCAGTGAGGAAGGCTAACAGGTGGCACAAGGCCTAAAGGGGTGGTACCTGAGCCAGACCCTGATGTGGAGAGGTCGTAGACCAGGTCCTGGAGCGTCTTGTCCTTGGAGAGACACATCTCACACGAGGGGTCCTCCATGTCCAGCCTCTGGCGGTTGTGATAGACGCGCTGATGATAGTTAATGACAAGGAAAACAATGATGATGATGAGAAACAGGAGGAACACTGGGCCGGCAATAATGCCCACCAGCTCCACGGGGCCCCACATGGAGGGGTGTTCAGGCTCCTTGAGATGACCTGGGGCAGGTGAGAGAGGAGAGGGAAAGAAGAGAGTGAAAACGTGGGACCGCCAAGGCCTCCCTCTCCCTGGCTCCTCCATCCAGGTGGAAATTTCCCCTTCCTCTCCCCGCTCTTTGGCCTCGCTGGGCTGGTGGATCTGTCTGGACGCTCGCACATGCCAGCCTCTCTAGTTACGGCACCCGCTGCAGCGGTCAGAGCCACGGCCCGCTCGGTCACTTCACGGCGTCTCACGGCGTCTTCCCACCCCCTGCCCCAGGCACACATCAGGGTCTGCTCCACCACTTGTGACGGCCTCCTGAAGCTCGACTCGGTCTCGCCCCGCGTCCTCAGATCTCCCCAGTCACGCCTCTCAAGTGGCGGACCTGTGAAGGCTGGCCGTCCACCACTCCCCAGCGTGCAGTGCCGTCCTCCCGGCTGAGGCCCTCTTCCCACTGGCCGTCACCGCCACAGGGCTCACGGCTCCTCCTCCAGGATCACCCCAGACCCTCCCGTGGGCATCTCTGGCTGGCTCTCCCGCTCCCCACCAGCTGCCGACGGCCCCTCAGCCACGGCCCCAGATGCGGCTTTCACCTCGGTGGCGCACTCGACAAGTCTGTCCCCCTTTCCTGGGATCTACAGACTGGAACTGGGAGGAATGCCCGCCCACGTCACCTCAGGGAGCATCCAAAAGGCGCTGTCACCTAGCCTCCGACAGAGGGGCGGGGGCATGGCAGAGAAGGATGAGACGACGGGGCGCCCTGCCTCCACTACGAGCCCTCAGCGCCACAGGGCCACTCACCGCTGGGCGCCCGCAGGTCGATCCTGTTGCAGAAGTCGGTGTAGCAGCAGTGCGTGTTGCGCAGGTCCTCGGAGCTCAGGCAGTAGAAGGGCTTCCCGGCGGGCACCAGCTCCACTTTGGGGATGCAGGTGCGCACGTGGTGCTCCATCCCGTCCAGGTTGAAGATGGAGACCATGCAGGCCCCATCCGTCTCACACGTGTAGTTGGCTTGGAGGCAGCTGGTGCACGCACACAGCAGAGCTGCGGGGAATTCGGGAGTGGACGCTGATGTCAGTGTGAGGTCTTAGCCTAGGTCCTTCTCTGGAGTTAGAATACAATCCCCTGGCACACCCGTGGCTCCAAAACAAGGTGCTTTTCACAGGGATGGGGCCAGAGATGACGTCGCCAGGGGAAGCCCAACCTTTTCACCTGTCTACTCAGATCACAGACCAGGCTTTCTGCTCCGCAATTGACCCCCGCTACCCCACCGTTTTCCTCTAATTGCTCTAGTTTATGTCTTCAAGAAACAAAGAAACTACCTTTTAAACTCTGCTTCAGACTGTTGTATGTTGTTGTTGTTTAGTAGCTAGGTTGTGTCTGACTTTGTGGCCCCATGCACTGTAATCTGCCAGACTCCTCTGTCTGGGGTTTCCCAGGCAAGAATATTAGTGGGTTGTCATTTCCTTCTCCAGGGGATCTTCCCGACCCAGGGACTGAACCTGTGTCTCTTTCACTGGGAGGTGGATTCTTTACCACTGCACCACTGGGAGGAGGGGGCTGCTTTAGACTTAGCCTTACTTTAGGAAACTGTCTTGTGGCTAGGAAAAGGGGTTTCCTTCGAATTTAGACACGTAGAGATGAGAGCAAAGCACGGTCCCCTGGGAAACAAGAGGGCCCCTCCCCCACGTACTCCTTCCACCACCACCAGCCTTAGAGCCATCTTCAACCCCATCTCCTTTCTCTGCACCAGAAACGCCTACAGTTTCCTGAATGCAGCGCGCGTGCTCTCTCACACAGGGCTTTGCTGCAATGGTTTTTTCCTGGCTAATTCTTACAAGTTCTTTAAAATTCAGCTTAAACGTCACTTCCTTTGACAAGCTTTCCTCGACTGGTCCCACAACCTCCTCCTCCCTTTAGTTCCCAGCAGGTACCCCTTTCAAGAGGGGCAAAAAGACACCCTCCAAAAAGGGTAATATTAGTGCCTACTTCATACAGTCACTGTGAGGATTAAATAAGCTAATGCAAGAATGGACGCATGCTGTCGCTTTAGTAGTGTCTGACTCTTTGCAACCCTGTGGATTGTAGCCCGCCAGGCTCCCTTGTCCATGGGATTTCCCAGGTAAGAATACTGGAGTGGGTTGCCATGCCCTTCTCCAGATCTTCCCAACCCAGGGACGGAACCCGCGTCTCTCACGTCTTCTGTGCTGGCAAGCAGGTTCTTTACCGCTAGTGCCCCCTGGAAAGCCAACGTACAGAAAGGACTCAATAAATCTAACCCACTCTGAAAGGGCCTTGATATCATCACTTTAAAAGTACTATATACCCCCCCCCCAAATAGATAGTATACACAATCATCTCTGGGACTAACAAGTTTGGCTGGGTGTGTGTTATCCCTAAGTGTGCTCTGTTGACAGGAAATTACTGCAAATGAATTTGGTGCCTCTGAAAGTCAGTTCGGCAGCCCTGGAATCTGAAATCCTTTATTTATCCATCTAACAGGAATAGCACAGACAGCAGCAGCTGGCTCTCCCCAGCACTGCCTCCCGGGAGCCTAACCCAGCCCTGACCTCTGGGGACGGGTAGGAGAGCAGCTCGACCCATCGGGGTCCCGAGGCTGGGGCTCACGGGGCTGCACACAGCACTCACCCATCAGGGCTGCAAGTGCAGGGGGACCCAAGTCCCTGGCTGGATGCTATTGCATACTATCTGGATACCAAGAGGGCACATCTTCAAACTACGGACCCTGGAAAGAGACATTTATGACCAGTCCCATGAAAAACTATCCTGTTGTAACTCACCCCTTTCGGCTGTAAACAGTCTATCTTTGTCTCTTCCTCTAAAACACTGAAAGGCATCTCCTGGCCTTTCAAATCCAAAGACAGAATAGAAATATCTCTGCGTCCAACTCCCCACTCCGGCAGGCTTTCTGTAAGTGACACGATCCTCGCCAATCCCCACCAAGGAAACGAAGGAGAGTGACCTCGGACAGGTACTCCGACAGCGTGGATCTTCACTGCACGGTTTGCGGGATTTTTTTTTTTCCACCGCATTTGATCAGAGCCCTTTCCTCTGGGAGAAATTCCAAGACATGCAGCTCTCTGCTGAAGGGCTTGGGGAGTGTTGTATTTTAAAGGCAAGAAGCTTAAAGCAGGTACCCTTTAGACTAGGATCCCAAACACAAAAGGAATTTTAAAAGTAAATTCCTTCTAAATGTCACTCTTCTTGCTGACTGAAATTTACTTCTGCAACTCTCAGAACACTCAGCCCAAACTCCTTTGACTCACGCTGGAGTCCTGCCTACTCATCAGCAAGCGCGAACGCCCATTCCTCTCTCCATCAATGGGGACATTCAGGCACAAAAGGGGTTCCCGTGGCATGCACACCTCTCAACACACGCGCCCCGACGGCCGGCTGGGGATGAGCACAGTCTCGGGGCTATTTTCGGAAGCCAGAAGGGAAAGCGAACGACTCCCAGAGGGCTATTCTGAGCACAGTGGGACACGCAGGCCAGACCCGTGGCCGCCTCTGGAAAAGCAGCTCCCTTCGGAGTCGGTCAATCAGCAGCCGGGGAAGCAGAGCCCCTGCTCCCAGACAGGCGCTCCCCTTTCCCTGGTTCATGGCCTCTTTCACAGTGATTCATCCTGGAGGACGAGCACACCCACACGTGGCTCATTATTTTTGGGAAGTACTTAAACAATCTTGGTGTAAGACAGGAAAGAACAAAAGTGGTGAAATCTATGCTAGACGGGACGAAGAACGGAACTGGGAGCGGGCCATGCGGCTTTGTGATAAGGGATTGGGCAAGCCCCTGACTATCTGGGCCAGAAAATGCCATTTATGTGACAGAGGCGGTTTGAAGATCAGCCCACATCTGCAGAGTGCTGCTGGTTCTCCCAGAAGGCTGCCTGCATCTGTGTGCAGGGCTGAGTGAGAAGTCTGGAAAGGGTATTTCTGAGATAGCCATCAGCACTGCCCACGCCCCTGCGAGGTTTCTGTTACTCTCCCCAGAGCCACAGCAGGGGAGCACGGCAGGAGCAGGTCACACAGACCCAGGGCTCAAACACCAGCTCTATCAGTCACATGACCTTGAACGAGTCAGTAACCTTTCTGCACTCCAGCTGCCTAATCTGAAAAGTGGGGCTGTTAATTACCTCAGAGGACTATGTAAGAACTACATGAAATAAGAGATTACTCCGACAGCGTGGATCTTCACTGCACGGTTTGCGGGATTTTTTTTTTTCCACCGCATTTGATCAGAGCCCTTTCCTCTGGGAGAAATTCCAAGACACGCAGCTCTCTGCTGAAGGGCTTGGGGAGTGTTGTATTTTAAAGGCAAGAAGCTTAAAGCAGGTACCCTTTAGACTAGGATCCCAAACACAAAAGGAATTTTAAAAGTAAATTCCTTCTAAATGTCATTCTTCTTGCTGACTGAAATTTACTTCTGCAACTCTCAGAACACTCAGCCCAAACTCCTTTGACTCACGCTGGAGTCCTGCCTACTCATCAGCAAGCGCGAACGCCCATTCCTCTCTCCATCAATGGGGACATTCAGGCACAAAAGGGGTTCCCGTGGCATGCACACCTCTCAACACACGCGCCCCGACGGCCGGCTGGGGATGAGCACAGTCTCGGGGCTATTTTCGGAAGCCAGAAGGGAAAGCGAACGACTCCCAGAGGGCTATTCTGAGCACAGTGGGACACGCGGGCCAGACCCGTGGCCGCCTCTGGAAAAGCAGCTCCCTTCGGAGTCGGTCAATCAGCAGCCGGGGAAGCAGAGCCCCTGCTCCCAGACAGGCGCTCCCCTTTCCCTGGTTCATGGCCTCTTTCACAGTGATTCATCCTGGAGGACGAGCACACCCACACGTGGCTCATTATTTTTGGGAAGTACTTAAACAATCTTGGTGTAAGACAGGAAAGAACAAAAGTGGTGAAATCTATGCTAGACGGGACGAAGAACGGAACTGGGAGCGGGGCCATGCGGCTTTGTGATAAGGGATTGGGCAAGCCCCTGACTATCTGGGCCAGAAAATGCCATTTATGTGACAGAGGCGGTTTGAAGATCAGCCCACATCTGCAGAGTGCTGCTGGTTCTCCCAGAAGGCTGCCTGCATCTGTGTGCAGGGCTGAGTGAGAAGTCTGGAAAGGGTATTTCTGAGATAGCCATCAGCACTGCCCACGCCCCTGCGAGGTTTCTGTTACTCTCCCCAGAGCCACAGCAGGGGAGCACGGCAGGAGCAGGTCACACAGACCCAGGGCTCAAACACCAGCTCTATCAGTCACATGACCTTGAACGAGTCAGTAACCTTTCTGCACTCCAGCTGCCTAATCTGAAAAGTGGGGCTGTTAATTACCTCAGAGGACTATGTAAGAACTACATGAAATAAGAGATTTATAAGCCAACTTCGTGGAAAAGCTTCTGAGGCTGGGAAAGATTGAGGATGGGAGGAGAAGGGGTGACAGAGGATGAGATGGCTGGATGGCATCACCAACTCAATGGACATGAGTTTGGGCCAGCTCTGGGAGATGGTGAAGGAAAGGGATGCTGCAGTTCACGGAGGTTGCAAAGAGTAGGACATAGCAACTGAACAACAAGACTTTAAAAATGTGAAGCAAATAGATATTCAATAAATTTTAATCACTTCCTTCAGTGTAAAACTCAAGTAAACACATTCACATACGACATGTCTCTCTAACCACTAATTAGGAAGTGCCAGGTTACAGCAAGACCACAGCAAGGAACTGCTGTTTGATCTCAGCTCTGCCAGTAACTAGTTGCGTGGTTTTGGGCAACTCATTTTAACCTTCCTGAACATCATTTTCTTCATCATTAACCAGAAAGAAGGGGCTGAACCAGATGAGCTCCAAAATCCTCCAGCTGAAATCTGAATCTAGTTTGTTTTTAAATTCACATTGCTTGGAACACTGATTCAATACTAGGAAGTTCTGCTTTAATTCCACATACCTTTTTCTGAACTTTAAAGACTAGTCTTAATCATTTTTTTTTAATATTTTTTTATTTACTGGTGGGCTTAGTTGCCCCTTGGCACATGCAATCTTAGTTCCCCAACCAGGGATGGAACCCACATCCCCTGTATTGCAAGGCAGACGCTTAACCACTGGACCATCAGGGAAGACCAGAGAAAGACTGGTCTCTAAATTGTCTTCTGTTAATTTTCATTGAAACGAAGTGATCATAAAAGTATAAAAACATCTGGATTATGGGATTCTCTGGCAGTCCAGTGGCTAGGACTCTGTACTTCACTGCCATGGGCCCAGGTTTAATCCCTGGTCAGGGAACTAAGCTCCAGCAAGCCACGCAGCATGGCAAACAAAAAAAAAATCTGAATTTACGAAAACTTTTCTAGTACACTAAATCACAAATTTAGCTTTTGATTTCTTTGAAAAACTAAATCTGGACTACTGATAACAGCCATTTATAATCTGTTTCATAGTGACTCATCAGGTGAAATCAGTCTACACACATGTACATAAACAATTTCTAACACTCTCCGTGTTCCTGACCGAAGAGTTAGAAATAACACAATTAGGAAAGCCAGTCACAGAGGAGTCACAGAAGCAGGTTAAAAGTGGTCAGGGTGAAATTCTCACTAGCATAGTATTTTGATATGAACAAGCTAGTCAAACCTGAACTAAAGACATTATGCCAGGATTTGAACGTGTTTTCAAAGCATGATGAGAAGGTGGTCTGTGGTAGAATATCAAAGCAAATTTAACTGGGGAGAGAGGCTGTGTTTGGAGGAAGGCTGACAAGCCCAACTTGGGCAGACTCTGTCTAGCTGCAAATTATGGAGTTGCTAACACGCTGGGTCTGAACAAAGCCACACGCAGGCCCCTCTCTCCTGCCCACGGCACACTCTGGAGGACACTCAGTCAAGACTGTTGTCCCAACAACTAGAAATTCCCAAGAACCAAGTGGCTAAAGTCACTGCCCTTCAGCCCACATCACCAGCGGACAGGCTGTGGGAGGGGCAAGGTGGAGGCACCAACCTCAGACGGTAGAAGGCAGCCCAGAACACCCACATTTGTCCTGGTACATGAAGGTTCATGATGTTTTTAAGCTACAGTATCTATGGTTTTTGGCTTATACGTGTGTGTGTGTATGTGTGTGTGTGTGTGTGTGTGTGCACACATACACATATACTTCTTGGGGATGGTAAGTTTCATCAGTTTAGGGTGGCACATTGTCTTGTTAAGGGATACTAAACCTGCCTCTTCCAAACTTCACTGGGCAACCTTCTAGTTCCACAAGAGTTAAGATTTGGCGCCCAATTAGCCTGTGCCCACCCCCCCTTACTCTTCATGACTTTACAACTTGATCATTGCTGCGTCTGAGCCCTCCTCTTTCCAGATGACAGCATCCATCACACAGCCCAAACTGATGAGAACAGCCTATTAC
Source organism: Madoqua kirkii (assembly GCA_006408675.1). Lineage (NCBI taxonomy): Eukaryota > Metazoa > Chordata > Mammalia > Artiodactyla > Bovidae > Madoqua > Madoqua kirkii. The sequence goes on from SJYC01071765.1 coordinate 30,654, forward strand.
AACGTGTGATCATTTTAATTATTCTTCCTTGGACCATATCCAAACTCCCTACAGCTTTCTTGGGACAGAACAAAGACCACAGTTCTACACAACTCTGTGACCCTGAAAAGCCAAGATGATCTTGGGAGAGGGACAAGAAAGAGAACAAAGTTGGAGGACTCACATTACCTGATTCAAACTTACTACAAAGCTACAGCTATCAAAACAGTATGAAACTGGTCTAAGTACAGACTGTAAATCAATGAAACAGAATTGAGAGTCCAGAAACAGATCTACATATCATCAACTGATTTTCCATTTCTAAAACATTTTGGGGGTGGGAAGACTAGTCTTCAACAAACAGAAATCCACATGCAGAAGAATGAACTCAGACCCTTCACACCACACACCAAGATTAATTAATGTAAGTTATTACATAATATAATGTAATTAATTCAATGTAAGTCAAAGACCAAAATATAGGAGCTAAAGTTTATATTATAAAAATTTTTTTAATGAAAATAACGGTAAATCTTCATGACCTTGGATTTGGCAATGGGTTCCTAGATATGACATCTAAAACACAAGCAACCAAGAAAAATAGATGAATTGGCCTTCACCAAATTAAAAAAACTTTTGTGTCTCAAAGGATAATATCAAGACCGTGTGAAGAGAACCTACAGAATGAGAGAAAATATTCAAAAATCATGCATCTAACAACAGTCTTGCATCCAGAATGTATAAAGAACTCACTCTTAAAAATTGATGACGAAAATAATTTTAAAATGAGCAAATGATTTGAATGGACATTTCTCCAAAAAAGATATACGAATGACCAAAAAGTACATGAAAAGCTGCTCAATATCATATCAAATGCAAATGAATTTCAAATTCAAATGTAAACCAAAACCACATATAACCAAATGTGGTGTTTTAGTGACTTTCTGATAACGTACAGTTTTTTGGTGAATATATATTTCTTTCTATATTTTTAGGATCAATCTCATTTTTAATAAGGTAAAAAATGAAGGGGAAAAAAAACTAGAGAAAAAACTTCTGTTTTTGCCATGTGATGTCCCAAGAGTGCATCTGTAGAAAAGTGCTTGTCAGCTAAATAAAAATCACATTTGATAGAAAAACAAAAACAAACAGAAACCAAACCACAAGGAGATACCACTTTACACCCACTAGGAAGGCCATAAGAAAATGTTGGTGCAGATTCAGAGGAAATTGGAACTCTATACACTGATAGTAGGCTCGCAAACTGGTACAGCTCCTGTATATAGAAAACAGCTTGATGACTCCTCAGTAAGTTAAACACTGAATTACCATATAACCTGGCAATTCCACTCCCAGTGCAATATGTCCAAGAGAATGAAAGCAAGTGTTTAAACAAAAACTTGTACACAAATGTTCCTAACTGCACCATTCACAACCATCAAAAGGTAGAAACCCAACATCCACTGAACAAAGAGTGGACAAACAAAATGTGGTACCTTCATCAGATGGAGTATTAGTCAGCTATAAAAAGGAATAAACTACTGATGTTTACTACAGTGTGGATGAACTTTGAAAACATTATGTTAATTGAAAGAAGCCGCATATTATCTGAGTCATTTATACTAAACATCCAGAAAGCATATTAGTGGTTATTAGGGGCTGCAGAGGGGAGAAGATGGGGAATGCTGGCTTTATGGGTTACTAGGTTGGTTTCCTTCAGGGTAAAGAAAAAGTTCTGGAACTAGAGAGGTGATGGTTTGCCTAACATCGTGAAGGTACTTAATTGAATTATACACTTTAAAATGCTTAAAAATTGTTATATGTGTTTTACCACAGTTTAAAAAATACCATAAATCTCTAAAAAGCAGTATGTATAATACAGACTCAACCACAGGAAAAAACCAGCAAAAACCCAACACACGCAGACCCCCCAGACTGAAGGTCCTCCCAAGTCCAGAGGCTTTCCTATGCCCCAGGAACCCGTGAACTCCTAGGGGAGGGAGCCAGAGTCCTTCTTGTCTTCATTTTCTCACTGGTATCCAGCACAGTGCCCACACACGGCACTGTGCTTCATAAATCTCATTCAGCAGCTCTCAGCCTGGCAATCTGAGAGGGCAGGGGGCTCTGCCAGAGGACACGCTTTTATCTGCTTCATATGCGTTTCCACATTTTCATTTTTGAAAGGTTTCTACTGCTTTAAGAAGACAGAAAAAAAGAAAAAGTTGTTCAGTAACTATTGATCTAGACAACTGTCAAAATGTTTATGAAAATCCTGAATTGGGCTTAAAAATGGAGGTGTCTGGCACTCCACTATCATAAAGCAGAGGTAATGTCTGTTTCTCCAGAAAGGCTGGGGAGCCAACAACAGCCCCAGGCAGGAAAGCCCTGCTGCCCGGAAATAAAGTAATCAGGCGCTACTGGTGACAGATTCGAGGTGCATTTTCGGTTTTCACTATCATCAAAATTAGATTGCAAAACTACACTAAAACAAAACAAAAACTCTCAAGTACCAAAGAGCCATAATGAAGTCCAATTTTACATGTGTAGCTAGCTGGTAATACCCAAAAAGTGTACTGGTAAAAAGCACTTCCAGCTGACTTAATAAAGGAAGCTGTTTGTATGAGGAAAAAAAAAAAAAGCACAGATTTAACAATAAGACATTTGATAAGCTTGGTATTTAATTTCAATCTGGGGAAAGGTCTCAGAGTGGGGTTTGCATAAGAGAAAGGTGTTTGAAAAGCCAGCTCCACACTGTATCTATTCTACAAACTGCCTTTCCGACATTCTACTTAGAGACAAACCCAACCCCAGAGAGCTGTTTAAACAAGTTCACCCTTAAGCCTCAGGTCTAGAGAATGAAAGCTTTGTTCTCACTCAAAAGAGACGTTTGATGTTTATGCTAAGGAGACCTGTCATTGCGACTTAATTTATGGCTGGCTGTAAATGCCTGAACATCCAGCAAGGGCCCACCTGCTGCCCAGGGGGACCTCAAGGTAAAGCTGGAAGGAGAGGCATCACTATGGCAGGGCACGCCTTGTGTTCCTGGGACCTAAGTGCCCAAACTCAGCTGTCACACTCAGACTGTCACCTGGTATTTCTGCTTTACCCACAAGTTTATACTGACATGTGCAGTCTTCTGCTTTCTTTCTTTGCTGTACTTAAACAGACACACTCCTGGCTCACTAGAGCAGGGGAGAGTATTTATCAGTGCTGTTTTGCATTTGCTTCCTGACCTACTTACTACACTACAGTGTGTGGAGAGGTGACAGTGTGCCTCACAGTTTCTAGAAGAGGGATGGGAATCGTTGTTTCAGACAACTAGGACAATGAAGGGAAAAAATCAGCAAGGATGGAGAATAAAACCAGCGAGGCTGAGGACTTCCCTGGTGCTCTGGTGGTTAAGATGCCACGCTTCCAGTGCCTCCACTGCAGAGGGCAGTGGTTTGATCCCTGGCTGGGGAACTAAAGTCCCACGTGCTGCGCGTGGCACAGCTGGGAAAACAAACAAACAAACAAACAAACAAACATCAAAAAAACACCAAAAAACAACTAATGAGGTTGAGATCAAATTTATCTCAGTAGTGGATTCAACAGAGATGAAAAAGGTGAGGCAGAGATTACAGCGTTCCCAGGAACGCACACATGTCTGTGGCGCTTTTGAGTGACTAGGATCAAAACTGTATATATAGGAGATAATGAAATTACAGCAGGACAGAACTGGAGTTATTTACCTAGGAGTTGGCTGAGAGGATGGAAAAGAAATGTATGAATTCAGTTAAATCATTAAGTTCCTAAAATACACAAGGCTCTGTGATAGAACAAAGACATAAAAAGAAAATATAAGGCAGTTCCTAGGATCAACTTTCAGGGCGCAGAGGGTGGGAGAGAGGGAGAAGCAGCAAACTCTAAGCCAGTGTGGACCTCTATGTCACTGATAACGGACCCACAAGCAAAGCAGAGAGGACGCAGTTACTGGCTGGGGGACAGCAAGAAGGCAAAGCAGGCCCCACACGTGGAGGATGCTGGATGTGGCTGAGAAGGCCAAGACCAAGAAAAGCACGAGGCATGTGAGGTCTAAAGTCAATGGGCAACAGGACAGCAATGCCAGGGTTCTAGCCAAGTAAGGACAATAAGCGAGACCAGACCAGACTGCATGGGCCGTGATGGCAGGCGAGGAGGTCTGGAGGCTACACAAAGGGGACAGAGCAGTGTACTTCCAAGGCTGAATCCAGTGGTAGGGTGGAAAGGCAGCGACTGGAAAGCTACTTCCAGTCACCACAGCACACAGCAGAGTACAGGATTTTGAGCATGTGCTGTGGAGTCAGACTTTAGGCCCACTGCTTAACCTCTATGCCTCAGTTTTCTCACCTGTAAAATGGGGATGAGAGTGGCTCACAGAATGGCTGTACAGAGTAAGCAGTGCAGCACAAATGCCCAGCCTAACACTTGAGATGATGGTTCACATTCAGGAAATCTGACGGTTTTATTATTGCTGTCATCCTAGTGAATGAGAAGGGGCTGCGCTCTTGTGTGGTTTTATGGATGTTCTAACAAGCAGAAGTCAGTCTGTGGGCAAACTTCTTAACGGCAAGGACAGGTTTTTTCCTTAGTATCCCCCTCAACACTGAGCTTGAGGAGCTTGAGGCGTGCTCCCTAACATCTAGGGAGATGTTAAGAAAGAACATTGATTGAATCTGAATTTATCTACTGCAAGTGTAGAAAGTAATATACAAACGTACACCAAGACAGTACATGATGATCTGGGGACAGGGACGCTCAACACAAAGAATATGTTTTTTAAAAATAAAAACCCCTCAAGTCACAAATTCCTCAACACATCAAAATCATTTAAAGCATCCACAATTTTCTCTCTCCTCCAAACCTCACAATGTCTAGGAAAAGGTAACAGGCAGCAGCTGAAAGCCACATGTGGCCTCAGGACTTCTTTTCACATGTAAGTCCATCCATGGGACGGCAGGGTGATTAGGTCTCAAGGAGCCTCAAGTCTATCTTGGGGAGTGCACTTATCCCTCAGTCCTGTTTTCCTTCTCCTCATATAACCATTTGACTCACCCCACATGCATTTTAAAAAACAATACCTATTTACTATTTCAGTTTCTGTAGGCCAGAAGACCAAGCATAGGATGGCTGATACTGGCTGGGGCTTTCTCATCTAGGGCTGGGACCTCTTTCAATCTCACTCACTGCTGGCAAACTTCAATGCCCTGTGGATGAAGGACTAAGGACCCCCAACTGCCCTACTCGCTGGTGGCCTGGGCCACTCAGCTCCTAAAGTTGACCTGCAATTCCTGGTCACGCAGCTCCCATGGGCAGTTCACACTTGAATGTTTACTTTCTCCCAAGCTAGCTGGGGCATCACTGCCTTCCTCTTCTGCAATCAGCTGAGAAAATGCTCTGCTTTCAAAGGGCCAGCTTGATTAGGTCAGGTCCACCATGGCAGCGTGCCCATCTGAAGGTCAACTGATTTAAACCCTTCATGATACAGTTGACCCTTGAACAACTCAGGGGTTATGGGCACTGACCGCTACAGAGTCAAAATCCCACGGATAACTTAACAATCACCCCATTAGGCCTGAACTTCCACATCCACGAATTCTACCAACTCGTACTGCATAGTACTGCACTCTGGTATTTATTGGGGGAAAAAACAACCCACCCACGTATAAGTGGACCCGTGCAGTTCAAACCACGTTGCTCAAGGGTCAACTGCACCACCTTCATTCATGTCTGAGTAACTGAGAGCAGCGGTGTGTATACCTAAGGCTGGAAATCAAGGGGAGAAGGGAGCAGTGGGAAGGACGCTGCGGTAGACACAACCACCGTGTACTTTTTATCATCTTTTTCACCTGCCAGAAGGTGAGCTTCATGGAGGTTAAGCATTTTGTCTCCTTTTGTTTACTGGTGTATCTCTGTACCTACAACAGTGCCTGGTATATGGTAGGTGCTCAGTACATCTGTGTTACAGGAACCTTTATATCCCCACAGCAGTTCTCAATATATGTATATATAGATACCTGTTTATTCACAGGCTGGAAACAGGGCTTATAAGTGTATACATTGCACTGGTACAGTGAAACCATTTAGGAGTCCTGGGAATTCCATAGGATATGATTTTCTCTCTGCCACAGTCACTGCACTGCTTGAACAAAATGCAGTCAATTTTCATTATTCATGGATCCATATGTGTGAATCTGTCTACTTGCTAAAATTTACTTGTAACCCCAAAATCAATATTCTCAGTGTTCATGGTCACTCACAGGTGAGCACAGAGGGGTGACAAATTTGAGTCACCCGGCACACACGTTCCCTCGGAGGTTGAGTAAGAACGCTCTGGCTTGTTTTAGCTCTCATACTGTTAATATGTGTTCTTCTCATGGTATGTTCAGTGCCAAGCTGTCTTTTTGTGGTTTATGCTACAGATTTCACTTTAAAACTGCCCCAAGGGTAGTGCAGAAACACTGTCTAGTGTCCCCAAGTTCGAGAAGACGGTGACATGCCTTAGAGAGAAGATACATATACTGAATAAGCTTCATTAGGCAGGCATTATAGTGCTGTTGGCCCTAAGAACTGACCGCTACAGAGTCAAAATCCCACGGATAACTTAACAATCACCCCATTAGGCCTGAACTTCCACATCCACGAATTCTACCAACCTCGTACTGCATAGTACTGCACTCTGGTATTTATTGGGGGAAAAAACAACCCACCCACGTATAAGTGGACCCGTGCAGTTCAAACCACGTTGCTCAAGGGTCAACTGCACCACCTTCATTCATGTCTGAGTAACTGAGAACAGCGGTGTGTATACCTAAGGCTGGAAATCAAGGGGAGAAGGGAGCAGTGGGAAGGACGCTGCGGTAGACACAACCACCGTGTACTTTTTATCATCTTTTTCACCTGCCAGAAGGTGAGCTTCATGGAGGTTAAGCATTTTGTCTCCTTTTGTTTACTGGTGTATCTCTGTACCTACAACAGTGCCTGGTATATGGTAGGTGCTCAGTACATCTGTGTTACAGGAACCTTTATATCCCCACAGCAGTTCTCAATATATGTATATATAGATACCTGTTTATTCACAGGCTGGAAACAGGGCTTATAAGTGTATACATTGCACTGGTACAGTGAAACCATTTAGGAGTCCTGGGAATTCCATAGGATATGATTTTCTCTCTGCCACAGTCACTGCACTGCTTGAACAAAATGCAGTCAATTTTCATTATTCATGGATCCATATGTGTGAATCTGTCTACTTGCTAAAATTTACTTGTAACCCCAAAATCAATATTCTCAGTGTTCATGGTCACTCACAGGTGAGCACAGAGGGGTGACAAATTTGAGTCACCCGGCACACACGTTCCCTCGGAGGTTGAGTAAGAACGCTCTGGCTTGTTTTAGCTCTCATACTGTTAATATGTGTTCTTCTCATGGTATGTTCAGTGCCAAGCTGTCTTTTTGTGGTTTATGCTACAGATTTCACTTTAAAACTGCCCCAAGGGTAGTGCAGAAACACTGTCTAGTGTCCCCAAGTTCGAGAAGACGGTGACATGCCTTAGAGAGAAGATACATATACTGAATAAGCTTCATTAGGCAGGCATTATAGTGCTGTTGGCCCTAAGCTCAGCTTTAATGAATCAACAATATATATTAAATAATTTGTCTTTAAACAGAAAGACAAACAACGTAAGGTTATGTGCTGATCAGCTGATGAAAGCACTGGAACCAGCAGGAGCAGCGGTCCAGTATTTGCTAATCCAGTGTTCAACTGGGCTTCACAGAACAGTTACCAAAAATAAGGCCACCTGACTGTGTTAGCCCCATTTTACAGATCAAACAATGAAGTGGACGGGGCTGTGACGTGGCAGCCCCCAGCGCACTCCAGCACACCATCCTGTTTTATTTCCTTCACAGCACTCATGACTGATAACTGTGTTTACTCATTTATTTTCAGTCTGAGCCTCTGCAATCATAAGTTCCATGAGGAGTTAGGGATTTTTGTCCCTCTTGTTCCCTGTTACCTCCTCGTTCCAAGAAGCATTCCAGGCACACACCCAACCAAATGAATAAAGAAACCTCCTATATGTAATTGTGTAAATATTAGGGTGATTGATACTTTAAAGGGAAAGGCAGTTACTTTCATTATGTTAAATTCAAAATATTTAGCCAGACAAATGAAGCTTCAGACTAAATGGAGAGAGGAAAAAAAAAAAACCACCCCCATAGCTGCCTGAGGTGGCACCGTGAGATGCCCTGCAAGCAGGTAAGACTGCCAGGGAGGCTGGTGGACCAAGACTACAGAGGAAGAAGATTTAAAAAAAAAAAAAAAGTGAAGTCACTCAGTCGTGTCCGACTCTTTGCGACCCTCAGAGACCAGAGATGCTGCCTCCAGGCCCAGCTGCAGCTGAACCATGTATGAGGCAGAGAAGCTGAGGAGAGCAAAACCGAGAGGCAGGACAGGGGACTCAGGCGGAACATGAGGCCCCCTGCAGAGTGACAGCCTGCAAGGGGACTGCCCGCTCCATGCTTTCAAAGGTCTGGGCACTCCCAGGCCAGGTGGAACTGACGGGCTCCAGGGGCCCTCAGCACTTCCAGCATCGCAGGGGGCTGATGAGCAAGAGGACTCCAGGATTTTCTTCTCGTGAACACGAGAGGAAAATGAGGTAAGACCTCTCTTACATCAACTCCTGCTGTAACAGACAAATAGCACAAGGGCTCGAGACAAAGAGGCGGGATTCCAGAATTAATGTTCACCGGGGCTCTGAGCTAAGACTGAACCGCAAACAATAAGGATTTCAAAATTAAAACAAAAGAGCCACTTCAGTGTTCTAATTTAACCTTCAAAAATAAAGAAGATCTCAAGCACCGCGGACTGAGAATTCCATTCCACCTCAACACCCTGAGCTCCTGAGTTATTATGAGAACAGGCTGAGGCTGCAACGCAATTCAACTCCTGTTCCAAAATGCAACAAGCAGCTTCAACAGGCCATGCTGGAAGCAGCAGCCCGCCTCATCGTCTCCTTGTCTCCTGATTCATATTTTGGTAGCAAGGTTACAATTAGCTCACCGGTGGCGAATAAACCTATTTATAACACAGCAGTCCACCTGAAAGACACAATCATCTAAAAAGGTTTCTAGAGGAAAACGAAGTACAGCTTCTTCTTTTACTAACTGCAGATTTCCAAGGTCCTTTCGGATGAAGTCCTCAGTCTAACCTTCCTGTGTTCACAGGCACCATTCCGGCCACCTCTCTGCCTCCATGTTCTTATGTAACATTTACATAGTGCCATAAACATATCCAGAGTTGCGTAAGAATGGAAACGTTGCCAAACCAATAAAGCCTAAAGCAGGTCACTCCCTCCAGACTGTCTTTGATTAGCACAGGTATGCTGCCAGGCCCAGGATGTGAGGGCTTGTCAAGAGTCAGAAATTAACGTGAGGAAGTCTGAAAGGGGTCCACAAAAAATGCAACAGAGAACAAATTAACCACATGGTGACATGTGTTGCTTCTCTCAATCTCAGGAGCTACTCTCTGCTCCATAAGATAGAAAGTAACCCAACGTTGCCTGTTCACTGAAGTCAGAAACTGTGTCTAAAAATACCACCCAGCCAACTGGCTGTCAGTAAGTCAGTCTCACAAATGTCCCAATAAGAGAGACACAGACCAGTTCTTACTTCACAGAGGCAAAACTGAGGCAGTTGCAGAAAGGTGAAGTGCCTTACTCAAGGACAGCCTGTCAGGGAGCAAAGTTCTGGGGCTGGAGAGCAGCCTCCTCCCCCGACCTGGCTCTAACCTTTAACCAGAGTAGCCATTTTATTGTGTTAACCACATCTGTTCCAGGAGCTCTTAACAAAACTAATCCGAGATTCTCTTTTTCTCTACAAGAGTCCACTTCTGCTGTATTTCAAACTCATGTCCACTCAACAGAAGTATAAGACTTGGCCTGAGATTAAATTTTTGGTTTAATCACAGAAATTCAAAATATTCCCATCAGAACCTCAAATGTCTCCCTTGCAGCTTTTGTCTTAAGAAAATGAATGTCATGTTCTCCTGTTACTAATTCAGCTTTACATTTTTAAATACTAAAGTGAAAATGCCAAAGGTAGGCCTTAGAATGTGGCCTACCTATTAAACGGATACAGTTTATAACCTGGAACTCACGCTCTGTACCACTGGCCTTTTACTAAGTCGCTACTAGTTCACTATTTAACACAGACACCTATCCCTTGCTGTCCTCACATCCTGTCTTCACAGGCATCAGGGCTGCCTGGCCCTGCTGCTCCTCCAGCCCACCTAGGGGAGCATGACAGAGGAAGCGTGGGGAGGACAGTAATCAACTTCTAGTTATCTCACAGCCTCTATGTTCCCAGAACTGATGCTTCACTTTAAGCCTTTTGCAACAGTGGTCTCTGTAGCATGCACTATTGGCAACGAGATGTGTCCCGGAAAAAACTGTAGTGTCTGGCCAAGTTTGAAGGCCTTCGAGAATGTTTGCTGGATACACAACCTAATTTCCAATTAACCAAAAAAAGAAACCAGCTCCCTACTATGCCCACCCATCCTCATCCCAACAAACATCCCTTTCAGGAAGGTTACCAAAAAAATGAACCTGCCCCATTCAGAACCAGTTGGATCATCAATTAAACATTCTTAACTAGGCTCATGACAAGAAATATCCCACCAGACACTACACAAACCAAGAGGGAAATGGCTGTTAAGAATCTCAGATATATTAGCAACAGGATAAAAATTCCTAAGGAAGGAATTTACAGATTTAGTCATACACATGTAAAATGACAAACCTGAAGGCTGAATCTCCTTATTTACTACCCTACTAGTGAAATAACATCATGATACACACTCCAAAAACATGGCCCCAAACTAAGGCCCAGCGTACATTATTCATGAAAACCATTAACTTACCACAAATCTCAGGCTGTGTTCACATACCTTCACCACATCTATCAGACCCCACAGTGCGTTACCTCTGCCACAGGGCAGTGGGATCCAGGAACACACACGACAGCCTTAGCAGAAGCATTAACCAGTGAACAAAGACCCCACCACACCGGCTGCACCACTGGAAACAAACGTCAAGACTGGAGGGAATGAACTTGTCTGTGAGACGCCAAAATGGGATCACGTCTTTGGTTGATCGTCTCATTTCTGAAAGAGATCTGAACCCACCTGAGAACCATTAGTTTTTGGTGGAGAGAAGAGAACCACGGCACACACACCTGATCGCCCACTGCTAGAAGGTTAGGGGCTGCTGAGAAGTCACAGCAGCAGGCTTTGTACATCGGGAGCAAACACAGTCCTGTCTCTCCCAGATCCAACTGCGGGTCAATAATCACTCCAATATAAAGGCCAAACATAACCTTCATCTGCTACCCCAATGCCAGCACAGGGTTGAGACGACTCCCTTAAATATGATGGGGTTTCATCTGCATTCCTTAAGCCTGTAAAGCCTCACAAACAAGATACCCAACTGAGTGTCCCACAGAAAGGCACCACTGTGGTAGTGAGAAGGATGGGGGTGCGACCAGGGAGCAGAAGGCTGTGGGAGGTGGAAGGTGAGGGGTGTGCAAGGGTGAGGGAGGACACAGGGGGAAGGGCTGGGAAGAGGGCTGGTGTGGGAAGGTAAGTAAATCCTGACCAAGGGCCAAGAGCTGGCCAGGTGGTGGGGTCTTTAAATAATCTTGGGGGTGGGAGGCGTTTCGAGGATGTCACCAGAAAGGCATCCACAAAGTGGCCAACAGAATGGACCCCCTGAGGTGGGGTGGGAGTGGCAAGGGAGAAAGCAAATACACCTAGATGCAGATTAACCGTTCTGGAACTAGGTCTCCTAGGGTTAGAGAGATTCCAAAGCCAAGCTCCAGATAGGGGCCTGCTCGTCCCATTTCCTCCACTGAGCTTCCCCGGGGCATGTGGACTGGAGGAGGGGGGTTGGCCCCACTGAACTCAAGGGACTGCCCGAGAGGGAAATGTGACTCGCTTTCCCAGAACGTCAGGGAGGAAGGAGAGGGAGGGGAAGAAGCACCCCAATTGCAGGAGGGAGCTGACGGAAAGGTTGAAGACCCCCTTCCCCTTTTATCTATGGTGCGCAAGGGCTCTCAACGTCAGGATACCTCGGAGAAGCAAAGACCCCATCGCCGAAGCCCCATAATCTTGGCGGGAGAAAAGGCGCCCCCCACCACCACTCCCCGCTGGCGCATCTGGAGGGAGGGAATGAAGACCCCCGCCCCTGGACATGCTGAGCGGCAGAAACGTGGATCTCCAAACCTCGGGGAAGGAAGCCTGCACTCCCTTCCATGGAACATGGGGGTGCTGGGAGCGCGACCCTCGAGAGCTCCCCAAATCCAATCCCTCCTGGGAAAGGGCTCGGGTCCCCAGGGGCCCGGCGTGAGCTCGGTCCCGGCGGGGCGGCCGCGCCTCGGGGATCGGGGAAGCCGACCCAGGTGGGGGGGGTCCCCGCAACTCCCCCGCGCCCCCCGCCCGGCCATATTGTGCGCGTGGGGAGGGGGCGCGCTGTAGCCAGGGGCCGCGGCGCGAGGCCTCGCCCTCGCCCGACCCGCTCCATCCCGGCCCCCGCCCCGCCCCGGGACTCACCCTGGATCCCCCGGGGCCCGGACCCGCCGCTGCCGGCAAGCAGGAGGACAACAAGGGGGAAGAAGGAGGAGGCTCCGGCCGACTCCGCCATAGTAACCGCCGCCGCCGCCGCCGCCGCCGCCGCCGCAGCCCAGCAGCGCCCAGCGCGCGCGCGCGCGCCCCCGGCGCCTCCCCTCCTCCCGCGGCCCGGCTCCCGCCTCCCTCTCCTCCACCCGGCGCCGGCACGTGCGCTCCCGGCGGAGCCGGCGCCGCGGCCGCCGCGCGCGCCCCCGAAGGGCGGGTCCGGGTGCGCGCGGGCGCCCGCCTTAAAGGGGAGTGTCCCTGTTAAAGGGGTGGGAGGAGCTCGCGCCTCGGCCAACCTCACCCGTGAGTGCCAAGCACGGCGCGGAGGCCGAGCTCCACACACGCGGCCTCCGCCCAGTTCTGCACCCCCAGCAGCGCGGCGTGATCTTATCAGCACCGACCCCCGTCCCTCGCACAGAACGTTCTACGAGTCCCGTGCGCTTGTTCCCTGTTCCTTCATGCCTATTGCTTAGCCTCAAGCACCCATCGCATCCCACTGGGATCGCCGCAACCGTTCCCTAATTAGTCTCCCAGCCCCAGTGGCCCCCTGCTGTCCTCAGGACGCACAGCCACCTGTGTGATCGAATCATGGGGTGCCCCTCCTCAGAACGTACAGGGCTTTTTAATGACAGTATTCAGTCTTGGTGAGGGTGCTGCGTGAAGCACTCTCATGCTGTTGGTAGGTAGAAACCTTTTGGTAAACAACTTGGCATTGTGTATCAAATGTCTTAAAAATGTTCATACCCCAGCCTCCCATCTTCAAGCAATAATAGAGATGAGGACAGGTTTTTGTGAGAAATGTTAACTATTGCTTATCACTGTAAAAGCTGGAAACAAATAGTATAGAAAACAAATTATGCCCCGTCCATACGATGAAACATTATTTACTAATTAAAAATTATGTTTGTAAAAATAATGATGTGAGGAGATGTTCATGAGATAATGCTAAATGAGAAAGCAAAATACAAAACTACTTACAGTATTGTTCTGATTTTGTTGATACTATATAACTGCAAGGAAAAAAGACTGATAGGAACTTAGTTAACATTATCTGTGTTATCACCAGAATAATTTTTTTTTACTTTTTCTTTAAACATTTCAGTATTTTCTAAATATTTTGCAAATAAGCTACTGTTACTTTCAAATTTAGGGGGAAATGCTTACTAACGGTAAACTGAGTTGCTCATATCTTTTGAAAATATTCACTTTTCTTATCTTGAAAAGGAGCTTGAAATCATGAAAAGGACAAGGTTTTGGACCCAGAGTTCTGGATCTGAATTCTCATTTTCTTACTAACTGGCATGAAAACTTGGGCAGACTTTTTAACCCCCATTTGCAGAGTCTCATCACATGAAATTTAGAAGGGGAGAGGATGACCAAAGATGGGAGTGGGAGGGTGGAGCTTCTCAAATGGAATCTTCACCTTCAAAGCTGTTACCAACCTGAAGAATACCCCTCCTAATATAAAGAAAAAACTAGGCTGCAGATACCCTAGACACCACTCACACACACACACATGCAAAGTTTTACAGAGGTGCCGTCTACACAATGGTCAGTAACTGAATGATCAAACACCTTATTTTTATAGTGCTCTGCCTCTTTATATTCTTATAAATGCTCATCCCCCATAATGGGCACCCTCTCCCCTCTATTTTATCTAACTGATCTTCCAAACTCTGTTCCACCTGCCCTTTAGGATTCCCAGCTGTGGTGGGCACAGTGTAAGATTGTGTGCTGGCGTGCTCATCACCCAGTCATGTGGGACTCTTTGCAACCCCATGGACTCCAGGCTCCTCTGTCCATGGAATTTTCCAGGCAAGAATATTGGAGAAGGTTTCCATTTCCTCCTGCAGAGGATCTTCCCAATCCAGGAATTGAACCTGCGTCTCCTGCACTGGCAGGTGGATTCTTTACCACTGTGCTGCCTGGGAGGCCCTACAGTGTAAGGTCACTTTCTAGGACTGTCTCAAAGTATTATACCATGAACTGAGTGGCTTAAAGAACAGAAATTTATTCTCTCAGCACTGGAAGCTTGACATCTGAAACCAAGGTGTCAGAACCCTATCCTCTCTCTGAAGGCTCTAGAGAAAAGTCCATTCTTGTCTCTAATTTCTGGTAGTTCCCTGAGTTTTTAGTGTTCCCTGGATTGCGGAAGCATAGCTTCAGTCTCTGCTTTCATCTTCACATGGCTGTCTTCCCTCTGGGTCTGCATCTGTGTCCAAATTTCTCTCTTATAAAGACACCAGTTAATCCAGTATGAGTTAAAATCATTGTAACTTGATTGCATCTGCGAAAATTCCTATGTTCAAATAAGATCACCTTCACGGGTTCTGAAAAATGGGGACACACTACACCACTGGACATTCACCAACCCTTGTGGTTGGGAAGGGAAAGCTGACCCCCTCAGGAGCACATCACCAGGCCAAGGTGGGAGGAACTGTCCTCCCCTATACCTTGCTAAGTGCTGTCTTATGGCTGTAAGACCAGGAGTCCCAGAGGGGACCTGTGGTTGCTTTACCCCTGGTTTACAAGGGCGGTCCTTAGCTGAAGGCGCAGCCCAGGGAATCATCAGACTGGGTCCACAGACGGAATGCTAGCTCACTTGAGAGAATTTAACTTGGGCAAGATATTTTACCTCCCTAAACCTTGATTCCCTCATCTGTAAAATGGAGCTGATATTAGTTCTGCTTCATAGAGATACTGTGAGGATGGATGAAGATACTGTCTATAAGCACTTGGCACAGTCTCTGACACATAGAAAGTGATATAAAAAGAACAGGTATTGTGATGATGGTGATTTGACCTTGACTATAATCCTGTGAAGTGGTTGAGGCATGTCAGGGTGTGTGCAATTTACCAGTGAAGCAACTGAGACCTAGGGAAGGTCAGCCACTTGCCCAAGCTCACATCTGATTAAGTGTTGAACTCTAGCTTACTGATCCTGTGCTTCTTCAACATCACAGCATCTCATGCTTTTCTAGGGACTAGTCTTCAAGAGCCAGCTGATGGTGAGAAATTAGACTTGAGGGGATGGGGAGCAGTGAGTTATATTCTTCACACCCTATTCCTGAGAGTTTGCAGCATCTCAAGTCAAAACTTTACCAGAAGGTGCATATACCTTCCCTTTTACATCCCAAGCTGTATAGAGACAGACCGCCAACTCTCCCCGTGTCCCTCCCACAGCTTGGCTCTGCTCCCATCCCTGAAGGTCTCAGCAAAGGGTCCATTTCTGTAAGCCTCCTGAATCCTAGAACTGGACCCACATCACATGCTATGAACTACTCATCTGCCTTGCTCTGTCCCTTTGTCATGGAATTCCCCAGCGCTCCCAGGATTTACTTCTCTAGGAAAAAGTCTTACTCCCCAGGCTCCACTGATTAGACCACCCAGTGTCACTGCTGCTGACTTGGTCATGACACACCAAGACACGCCACCTCCTAGGGGATTTAGCACAGTTTGCCTTGGTGAGCAGCAAGGTCATTCATTCCAAGAAGGCAATAGCTCAGCTTCAACCATTCTGCAAGTGCGTATTGAGCACCTACCATATATATGGCCTAACTTATAAACATGGATAAGTTATAGTCCTTGTCCTCATGGAATTTACAGTCTAATAAAGATGAGCATGAGGGAAAAGGCGCAACGTGCTGCATGTGCTGTACCACACACACGTGAAGGTTCAGCAGGGGCACTCCAGAGGGCTTGAATGATGCAGCTCTGCAGGGCTAAGGAGGTGGGAAAGATCTCACAAAGAGACCATGCTCCAGCCAACTCCTGGAAGATCTAAGGTTGTTCCTTGGCTAGTCAGGCCTATGTGGGGCAGAGGGAGGCAGAAATTATCCCTGGCAGAGGAAGCAGTATGAGTAAGACACGGAGGTGAAATTGTTGATGTTTGGGCATGACAGCACAGCAGAGGGTGCAGGGTGAAGAGGGGCCGGTGGGGGAGCTGAAAGGTTATATGGGAGAGAGAGACAGATGTAGAAGTCCACTTGGAAGTATCCCTTTCTCTGGTACTCCTGGAAAGGTTCTAAGCACGGAGTGGGGGTAAATTGATCATATGTATGTTATAGGAAGACCACTTTGTTGAAGTAAATGAACTTAAACTTTATGCAGATGGTTGGAGGAAGGCAAGACGGGTGGTAAGGAAACCAAAGAGGAGGCAATTCCAGTAGCTCAGACAGAGAGAGGAGGAGGACCTAACCCTGGGCATCAGCAATGGAGATGGGGAAAAAAATAAATTCAAGACATTTTAAAGAGGTAGAAGCTACAAGATTGATTGGATGTGAGAAGCAGGGAAGAAATGGAGGTGCCCATCATGTTTCCAGCATAATCTGACTTGGGTGACTGGCTACTTGGGGACTTCATTCAGCAGATTAGCAAGGGCAAGCTTGGAAGAAACACAATGAATTCATCACTGGACACGCTGAGTTTGTTTTCTGTTTCCTTATTTGGCTGTGTCTGGTCTTGGTTTGGGTCTTAATTGTAGCACTTGTGATCTTTTTTTGCAGCGTACGGACTCTAGCCGTGGCTTGCAGGCTTAGTTGCTCCAAGGCAGGTGGGATCTTAATTCCCTGACCAGGAATTGAGCCAGAGTTCCTTGCATTGCAAGGTGGATTCTTAACCTACTGGACCACTAGGAAAGTCCCTGTACATACTGAGTTTGAAGGGCGTCCTGTAGGTAGAAGCAATGGCAATATGGATTAGAAATCAGCAGTATATCATAGTTGTTCAAACAGCTCAAGGGTGTGTAATAATTCAGCAACACAGATGGAAAGAGGAGACAGAAAGGTAACTAACAGAGAAATGGGAAAAGACGTGGGGTAAAAAGCAGGATCATGGAAACCAAGGCAGGAGAGAGTTTTAAGAGATCAGTAGTTCTCCAACGTTGAGAAGGAATCCAGTGACTTAGGACCAAAGAATGTGTAGGGTTTGATAACTTGAAATCCTGCTGTGCCATTTACTTGAACAGGTTCAGTGGAAGGTGGAGTGGAGGCCTAACTTCAGGAGGCTACAGGTGACCGGGACGTGAAAGCTTAAAGAATGAGTGTCATCTGTTTTTTAAAAGAACTTGGCAGTGACGGGAGAAAGAGATTTGGATTTCCTTCAGAAAGATAGACCAGGTTCCCTAAGCAAAACTTCTGCTAAAGAAACTACTCAAAATGCTCAGTAAACTAGCAAAAAAGTGAAAAATGAAGTGGAAAACTAAGGAACAAAATGATGAAAGCAGAGAACCAAAGCTGGCTCTCACCTTGAGAGAATTTGTTTGCTAGGTGAATTTGAATTTTCGTGTTCTGAAGGTGAGCAGGATTCAGGAGACAGAAAACAAAGCCCAGGCCTGCCCAAGGTGTAAGAGTCTAACAAATCGCCCTCTGCTTAAATCTGAGGCTCACAGGGATAATAACACACTTGGTCAAGGAATAAACTAGATATTATTCACTCTTCTAGAAGGCTGCCAGGAAAATTGCCTGACTTGAACCTTGGCTCTGAATGAGAAAGGGGGGAAAATTTTCCCGGGAATTCAGAACCGCAGGTTGGCCTGTATGATTTAATTTCATTCCAAATTAACCCTACCTGGGTGGTCTGAAAAACTATACACTATTTAGATTCCAATGGGGCTGGGCTGGTAGGAACCCTTGGTAGTACCTGGAAGAAAAAAGAGCAAATAATCTCTAGAGGAATCTATATTTAACTCAGGTTGCAAGGAATTCTCACAAACAAAATTCCAAGAAATATAATCTATGTAGTAAGAAAAAATCCAAAAATAACTAAATAGGATCAAGGGAAAAATAACAACCTAGAATTATATACTCATAGAAAATATTTTTCAAAAATGAAGGTTAAATTTTTTAAATGTATGAGTTATATATGAATTCATGCCTACTTTGTTAATTGTCAGATGTTCACTAACAGAAAAGAAACAGAGTATATACTTCCAGGTTAAGAGAAGGAAAACAGAATAAAAAAGTATAAGCAATCCAAAAGGAGACAAGAAAAAGGGGGAGGGGGAAGGTTAGTATTAAGATGGGATAAATAGAAAACACAAATAAGATGGTGAAAGTAAATTCATCTGTGATTATAATAAATATGAATGGGCTAAATAATCCAAACTAAAAATACAGATTTCTGGACTAGAGAAGAGACAGAGAGAAAAAGGAATTTCCAGAGGATATACGAGGTCAAGGAACATTTGCTGTGTGTTTTGCTGCTTTTTAGGAAGAAGGGAGAGATTGCAACTTAGAGTACGGTAAAGGAGCCAGGAAGAGTTCAAAGATATAGGAAGAAGAAAAAGTGATGTAGCTGGAAGTTGGAGGAAGGGCGTGAAACAAAGTTTATAGGCTTGAGAAGGTCGCCTAGATGTCCTCAGCCATGTGATCAGGAGGCAGGACAGCATACAATGGAGGACACGCTTGAAAAGAGTGGTGAGAATTTGCAAAATCCACTGTGGGGAATAGGATGGTGTCCAGACACATAAAACAGCAAAAGATAATTGCCAGAGGAGCAGTGGGGCCCAGCAGGAGTTGCCAGACATCATGCTGAGGCCATAACGAGCCTCTGTGACGCTACAGTTTCCTCTAGAAATGCTCAGCATCCTAGGATGGAAGCCAGAGTGGGGACATTGGGAGGCTGAAGGGGTGGAGGAAGTGATACAGGGTCTAGTGGGAGAACGGGTTGGCCAGGGAGTTGAGGGAAGCAGAGGAAGGGCAGCTAAGGCGGTGGAAGGCACTCGAATGTGATGTGGCTTGACATCTGAGGATGAGAGGCTGGCTAGAGGCGCTGCAGTGGGCCTGAGGATTCCGAAGGCCCCAGTTAGCGTTTAGAACCCGATAGAGCCAGTGGCTGCAGTCTGTGCTCAGGGACCCCATGGGATCTGCTGAACTCTG
Organism: Madoqua kirkii; assembly: GCA_006408675.1. Taxonomy (NCBI): domain Eukaryota; kingdom Metazoa; phylum Chordata; class Mammalia; order Artiodactyla; family Bovidae; genus Madoqua; species Madoqua kirkii. The sequence goes on from SJYC01071765.1 coordinate 50,199, forward strand.
CTGTTCTTGAAGAAAACCCTCCCAGAACTTCCCCCCTCACTTTCTGCTCCAGAGGCATTGCATGATTGTAATTACTATAAGCCTCACATTGACCTCGTTCCACCTCAGTGCCTCCTGGGTAAACAGGCCCAGTGCCCTCGGCCTTGATGATTCATACTTCGGTTCTATCTGGGCATGCCCAGCGGGCAAGCAGGGTGGCTCTCCCGGTCATTCTTTTGCCACGGGCCTCTGAGCTGTTGTCTGTTTGTGCCCCCTTCTTCTCCATGCCCCAATTAGGCCCATGAAGAGCTTCATGTCACACACGCTGCTCCTGCTGTCACCTCCCTGCCTCCTGGTCACCCTTCCTGCAGTCGCCAGGCATCCCGTGCAAACCCGTGTTCCCTCTCACTTTGTCATCTGCCTTACTGAGAGCACACAGGCTCCCTATTGCCCACAACACCAAGCCAAAACCATGGCATGCTAACTCTGGAGGGGATTTTTAGAAATTATTTAGTGTGACCTCATTGTTACACAGATGGAAGAACTGAGGTCTGTTTATCTCAATGATTTGTCCAGGACAAAACCAGAACTGGTAGTCAAGACCTCTACACACCAAGCACCTAATATTCATCCAGACTTACTTCCCCTACACAGAAAAAGAGTTTACGGAGACTGACCATGTACTCTCCTAAGACCTCTTTGTGGATTATTTATCTTCACAAACTCGGTGGGCATGGTACTACTGTTTACCCTATTGCAGAGATAGGGAACTAAGGTACAGAGAGATCAGATAATTCGCCCAAGATCATCCAGTTCGAACAGCTCCCCTCTCATCCTGGCTCCCACCCACCTCAATCCCTCCCCGTCTTACACACTTTCAAGCACACCTGCCAAGTCCTAAGTCATTGTCCTCCCGCTGCTTACACAGTCCCTGCCCTCTTTTTCTCCACCTGGATCACAGGGTGTATCACTCTCACCTGCCTACACCCCCTTCTGGATGAGTACGCAGTCTGCTGTCTGGCCACAGATGATTGCATCAGTGTTGGACATCTGAACCAAGAGAAGGTGGTAAATAGACTGGCTGAGCTATTTAGCTGTTCTTTCCTGAGCATTTGAACCAAGGAGGCATAGAGACTGAGTTCCTTGGATGGTGGCAGAAGCTGCAGAGTGGTACTCGGAAGCCGTGTGGTATCAGGATGTACTGGGAGAAGAGATTGGGGTGGAGCCGAGGCAGGGAGAAAGGAGGGGGGTGGTCAGCAAGGTGTGCTTCTGTGCACACATCCTCTAGCCGCAGCCACTCTCCACAGTCAAGTTGTCCTCCACACATACTCAGTCCAGGTCCCATGAGATCTGCCATATTTTCCATTCCTGTTTCTCTGAGATTCCCACGTATCTTTCCAGGAAATCCTCTTTTCTCACTTCCACTGGTTTGAGCGTGTTGGTTCTCTTAGCCTAGGAGCACTGGCTAGAACACCAGCTCAAAGAATTCTACCCATCCTTCAGACGGAGCTCAAAGCCCTCCTCCTCCAGGAAGACTTTCCCCTTCCTGGGTGTGCTGTCCCTGCTTCCCCAGACAGACCATAAACCCCACCTCTTCCACTGCCCTCCCCATGTTGAGAATGTACTAATTTTGGGCACCCAGCTCTGATTTTGCCTTCTGAAGCTGGATTATCTTTATTCCTATCATTTTATTTTCTGGCAAATCCATGGGTCCAGCCATCATTGATTCATCCTGGAACATATTTTGAATGTGTTTGTGTCAGGCACCAGGCTAGACTTTGGGAATGGTTCATATGCAGTTCTTTGCCCAACCAGAGTTCACAGGCCAGGAGGGAAGTCCATGTTCTGCTTGCCAAACTAGTCATACCAACACCGCCTCCGGTTTCACGATTCCAGACACGCACACACGCACACACGCGCACGCACACACACACTCCCCAAACCAGACTATGAGACTGTTAGGTTGTCATACACAAACCCAGACCTGGGCTCTGTCTTGTCTCCTCCTGGTTCATCCATCCCCTTCTTCAGGCTGAGTGCCCACCCTTCAGGGGCCTGAGCTCACACTTGCCATGCTCTCTGCTCAGGAAGATGCCCTGGAGTTCCCGCTCCTCTCTCCCCCCTTTTTGATCACTCTATGGTACGGGAATTGACACTATAGTCTGAGTGTGTGTGTGCCTTCCTGCTTTTAAGACCCCAGCACTTTTCAAAAACCTGGTGGAGATTATAGCCAAAGCTAGAGGCGAGGGAGGGGAAGATAAGCAACCTGAGCCCCAGGCGGCTGGGTGTCTGCGAGCCGGGTTAGCCTGGAGCCAGCTGCAGAGGCTCCGCTGTGGACTGCTGGCTGCCTGGCCCTATCCAGCCCAGCCTGACCCGTCCTCTTCCTTCTCTCTGTTATGTCAAGTCCTCTTCCATCCCCAGGAGTTGCTTTGGAGTTTGCACACCAGGCAGCATGTTAAATTGTTTGTGCTTCTGGAAACACTCACTCACACACACACACACACAGAGGCACGCATGCTCAGAGAAGCCTTGAAGTTCTTCTTGGAACAGTTCCAGGGATTTATTTATGAAATTCCCAGGGGGTGGGAGAGACAGAAGTCTGGACTTTGCAGACTGAATGCTGTGCCTGTCATCTCATCAACATAACCAGTGGCTCTGATGCGCTCTTACTAAGTGCCCGCTGCGAGCCTGGGCCAGGCTGGGTGGGGGCAGGGAGCATGCACAGGTGCCCCGTTCTCAAGGCAGCAGCGGTGCCCTGCCCACCATTCCCTCGAGAGGGAAAAACAAGCATGATATTGACATATTTTGGCCGTGGTCCCTGCCTCCGCTCTCTCTTCCACCACCCCCTGTTTCCTCACTTTCTGGCTCTCTTTCTCTCTGAGCCTGCAGCCTCTCTCCTCCTTGCCCACTCACCTATGGAGCCCGTGCTGCCCTGTGGTTGGACATCTGAGTCTTCTAAAGACAGGCTTCATGGCTGGCTTCTCCACAGCTGAGAAGCTGGGAGCTGCCTGTCGAGTGTTCCCATCCCCTCATGATTCTTCTCTGATCCCTGACCGTTTGGCAGGGTCTAGGCACAGGCATGGCAGGGTCTGCCAGCTGCTGGAGAAAGGTGGGGTGTCCAGGCCTCTTAGGATGTCTTCCAAGTTGTTCCCCCTGGGCATGCCATAGGAGTTTCAGAGAGAAACTGGATGGAGGCAGATGGTCAGGCTGATAGAATTGGGAAGAGAGCCTTAATTCTGCTTCTAGCAGAAAAGGCTGCAGAAGCTTCCTGCTCCAGACAGGCTTCAGTAGGTCTTCCAGCCCCAGTCAAACCTTCTGATGACTGAAGCCCCAATCAGTATTATAGCTGCAACCTCATGAAAAACTCTGGGCCAGAACCACCAGTAAGCCACTCCCAAATTCTAGAATAACAGACATTATGTGAAATAGTAAGTGTTTACTACCATTGAAAGCTGCTACAGTGTGGGGTAAACAGCAATTGATAACTAATATATGACTTACAAGTTTGCTGATAAATACCCCTCTTTGACCCTTAGACCCCATCTCCTACAACTCTCTCCCTTGTTCATTCAGTGCCAGCTACAATTTTTACCTAGTTGGCTTTACCGAGTGATCTCTAAAATCACTTATAAGCCTGAGGGTTTAGAATACAGATGATAGAGAATAAACTAAGAAAAGCAATCATCTATGTTTAAGAATAGACTCACAGACAAAGAAATCAAACTTATGGTATAGTTTGTCTGTATGGTATATATAAAAACACTATATAGTGCAGGGAACTATATTTAATATCCTGTAATAACTTTTAATGGAAAAGAACCTGAAAAGGAAAACGTATAATTTAATCACTTTGCCGTACACCTGAAACATATATCAATGATACTTCAATTTTAAGTTTTTTTAAATAATAAAAAAAGATAGGTTTGAAGTCTCTGCCACTTAGCTGGCCCACCACCTGAGAGGAGCTTGACAGAATGTGATGTTCTCTTGCCACCCACCCTTAACTCTTTAGAGGTGGGAACAGGTGGGTCTAAATGTGTCTTTAGTTTTCAGTGCAAATTCTGCCTTTTGGGGGAAAATTATAGGATCAATATCTGTGCTATGACTGATCTAATGCAAATGTTGTAGTTTTACTTCAAGACCTTAAAGATAATCTCCCAATGCTGGCTGCCTGGCCCTATCCAGCCCAGCCTGACCCGTCCTCTTCCTTCTCTCTGTTATGTCAAGTCCTCTTCCATCCCCAGGAGTTGCTTTGGAGTTTGCACACCAGGCAGCATGTTAAATTGTTTGTGCTTCTGGAAACACTCACTCACACACACACACACACAGAGGCACGCATGCTCAGAGAAGCCTTGAAGTTCTTCTTGGAACAGTTCCAGGGATTTATTTATGAAATTCCCAGGGGGTGGGAGAGACAGAAGTCTGGACTTTGCAGACTGAATGCTGTGCCTGTCATCTCATCAACATAACCAGTGGCTCTGATGCGCTCTTACTAAGTGCCCGCTGCGAGCCTGGGCCAGGCTGGGTGGGGGCAGGGAGCATGCACAGGTGCCCCGTTCTCAAGGCAGCAGCGGTGCCCTGCCCACCATTCCCTCGAGAGGGAAAAACAAGCATGATATTGACATATTTTGGCCGTGGTCCCTGCCTCCGCTCTCTCTTCCACCACCCCCTGTTTCCTCACTTTCTGGCTCTCTTTCTCTCTGAGCCTGCAGCCTCTCTCCTCCTTGCCCACTCACCTATGGAGCCCGTGCTGCCCTGTGGTTGGACATCTGAGTCTTCTAAAGACAGGCTTCATGGCTGGCTTCTCCACAGCTGAGAAGCTGGGAGCTGCCTGTCGAGTGTTCCCATCCCCTCATGATTCTTCTCTGATCCCTGACCGTTTGGCAGGGTCTAGGCACAGGCATGGCAGGGTCTGCCAGCTGCTGGAGAAAGGTGGGGTGTCCAGGCCTCTTAGGATGTCTTCCAAGTTGTTCCCCCTGGGCATGCCATAGGAGTTTCAGAGAGAAACTGGATGGAGGCAGATGGTCAGGCTGATAGAATTGGGAAGAGAGCCTTAATTCTGCTTCTAGCAGAAAAGGCTGCAGAAGCTTCCTGCTCCAGACAGGCTTCAGTAGGTCTTCCAGCCCCAGTCAAACCTTCTGATGACTGAAGCCCCAATCAGTATTATAGCTGCAACCTCATGAAAAACTCTGGGCCAGAACCACCAGTAAGCCACTCCCAAATTCTAGAATAACAGACATTATGTGAAATAGTAAGTGTTTACTACCATTGAAAGCTGCTACAGTGTGGGGTAAACAGCAATTGATAACTAATATATGACTTACAAGTTTGCATGATAAATACCCCTCTTTGACCCTTAGACCCCATCTCCTACAACTCTCTCCCTTGTTCATTCAGTGCCAGCTACAATTTTTACCTAGTTGGCTTTACCGAGTGATCTCTAAAATCACTTATAAGCCTGAGGGTTTAGAATACAGATGATAGAGAATAAACTAAGAAAAGCAATCATCTATGTTTAAGAATAGACTCACAGACAAAGAAATCAAACTTATGGTATAGTTTGTCTGTATGGTATATATAAAAACACTATATAGTGCAGGGAACTATATTTAATATCCTGTAATAACTTTTAATGGAAAAGAACCTGAAAAGGAAAACGTATAATTTAATCACTTTGCCGTACACCTGAAACATATATCAATGATACTTCAATTTTAAGTTTTTTTAAATAATAAAAAAAGATAGGTTTGAAGTCTCTGCCACTTAGCTGGCCCACCACCTGAGAGGAGCTTGACAGAATGTGATGTTCTCTTGCCACCCACCCTTAACTCTTTAGAGGTGGGAACAGGTGGGTCTAAATGTGTCTTTAGTTTTCAGTGCAAATTCTGCCTTTTGGGGGAAAATTATAGGATCAATATCTGTGCTATGACTGATCTAATGCAAATGTTGTAGTTTTACTTCAAGACCTTAAAGATAATCTCCCAGGTAAAACTATGGGATGGTCTGACAGAGATGAGGCAGAAGGACAAACAGAAGGCCATCACACTTACTGCGGGGATTGCAGAACTTTAAAAAATCAAAGACCACTACCCAGAAAATGATTAAATCCGGGGAGAATTAATTAAATATATTAAAGGGACATTGGAAGAACAACAGGGGTGGTGTCCTTTAGGGATAGCAGAGCCTCTCCTTTAAGGAGCCCAGACTCTGAGCTCTGAAGTTAGGCTCCCCACTCTCTTTAAAAGAAAAAAATCCCCAAAAGTCCCAGCAGCCTCACAGACTTCCAGAAGTTCCTCCCTCCCTTGGGAAGTCCCAGCCTGGTTATGCAGCACGAGCTGGGGTGGAGAGACGTGCCTTCCAGCAGCCTCTCCCAGATGAGGCAAGCAGGTGTGGGCAGCTCACTCCTGGGAAGACTGTTGTGAGTGGGCGGGCCCATTCCTGGCTGGGAGGAGGGCAGCGTCATCAGCCTGCCAGGGCCTGTGTGCCTGTGTGTATATGTGTATATGCATGTATGTGTGTGTGTGTTGACACAGTGCTAAAGGCACAGAAACACACCCCCCACACATGCCAACCACACACTCCCCTAAAGCTATAGTAAGCAAACATAACCTGTTTCTCCAGGCTTATGGACAAACGGACCCAGGTGAAGATGTGAAGTTCCAGATTGATTTCCTTAAGAGTAAAAAGGTCCATGGGCTCTGGGTTCAGACAGATCTGAGTTCAAATCCCAGCTCTGCTACTTACTAGATGTGTGATTTGGGGCCCATCATTTAACCTCTCCGACCTTTGGGTTCCTCATCTGTATTATGGAAATAATGAGCTATATCTTAAAAAAAAATTGGTGAGGATAGAATGAAGCTATCCTTTATCACTTGCCAAAGGCTGAGGACAGGAGAGTTATGACTTCCAAGAGGTCTTTGATACAGAAACTGAATTCAGACTGCCAGTTTTTAAACCTCACCATGCTAGTCTCTTAAAAGATGGGCTTGTTCCTTGGAAGGAAACCTATGACAAACCTAGACAGCATATTAAAAAGCAGAGTCATTACTTTGCCATTTGCCAACAAAGGTCTGTCTAGTCAAAAATATGGTCTTTCCAGTAGTCATGTACCAGAAAGGAGGCTGAGCACTGAAGAATTAATGCTTTTGAACTGTGTTGGAGAAGACTCTTGAAAGCCCCTTGGACTGCAAGGAGATCAAACCAGTCAATCTTAAAGGAAATCAACCCTGAATATTCATTGGAAGGACTGATGCTGAAGCTGAAACTCCAATACTTTGGCCACCTGATGTGAAGAACCAACTCATTAGAAAAGACCCTGATACTGGGAAAGATTGAAGGCAGGAGGAGAAGGGGGATAACAGAGGATGAGATGGTTGGATAGCATCACCAACTCAATGGACATGAGTTTGAGCAAGCTCTGGGAGATAATGAAGGGCAGGGAAGCCTGACGTGCTGCAGTTCATGAGGCTGCAAAGAGTCAGACACGGCTGAGTGACTGAACAACAGTGCTGGTCTCCTCACCTGTAAAACAGGTAAAAGAATGGCCCTACCCCACAGGTTTGTCCTGAGGATCAGACAGGTCAGTACACATTTAGTGGTATCCAGCCACGAGAAGTACTCCAAACATGTCAGATATTGTTCCGTAGACTGCCTAGCACTGAGCCTGTGCTCACATCTCTGTGGTCTTTGTCGCAGGACCTGGCCTCACCACAGAGACTCTGTCCCAGCTTGCCTTGCCTGTGGCTTCTGATCAGTTTTTCTTACAGTAAAATCTGGTTTTTCCTCAAACTGGTCCTTCCCAGGCGTGCCGTTGTCATGGAAACCTACAGGGCCTCCTGGGTCTGGGGGAGGAAAAGGTTGTGGATGAAAGCCAAAGAATCCCACCGCTGCTGTTGTAGCCACGACAGCAGTAGGCTGGCCACCATTCTAGCCCCCCAAAATAGATCCTGACACCGCCAGAGGGTAGGGTTTACAGGGGCTTACTCCTGCCCTGACTTGCCACAGGTCAATGGGTGAAATCCCATGATTCAACATGCTCCACCATCACATCTCCATTCCATTGTCAGGAGTGGATTCTGATACTAAACACAAGTGTTCTTTTCTGAGGCTGAACAAATGCACAGCTTAGAATAGGGATTTATAATTGATATGTTACTACTCCACCTTCAAGACAAACTACAGGACTCTGGAGTAGTTATAATTAAACTTACCCTACAGATGGGATAACTGGTGAGTCCTCAGAACACCTAAGTAATTTGCCTGAATCATTTAGCCAGTAAAAATTTGGAACTCGCACCTAGAACCCAAGTCTTTTGAGCTTTGCCGTTGCCTGGAAGTGACGGGGACTGGAGGGGAGTTTGCCCCAGAGAGAGCAGGGGAGGAGGGAGGAAGACCAAGAGCTGGTCCCACAGCCCAGTGCTTGCTGCCTGCCTCTCCTCTGGTAGGTGATTCAGAGAGTACAAAACCTCTCTCTCCTGTCCCACTAAAATTCCAGTCAACAATTAAAGCAGCCTTTTCTTTTTTCTTTTTATTGTCCTAAGAAATTCTATATGTGGACCTCATAATTCCACTCCTGGGAATTATCCCAAGCATATTCATATACTTCTTGATCCTACAATTCCATTTGTAGGAATTCACCCTAATGAAATATTGTATTCAGATACCTGCATAATGATTTGAAAATCAGGAATGTCATCACAGCTTCAGCTGAAATAGTAAAATATTGGTAACAAATGAAAGCTGTGACAAACCTAGATAGCTCATTAATAAGCATCACTTTGCCAACAAAGGACCCTATAGTCAAAGCTATGGTTTTTCCAGTAGTCATGTACAGATGTAAGAGTTGGGCCATAAGGAAGGCTGAGTGCTAAAAAATTAATGCTTTCAAATTGTAGTGCTGGAGAAGATGCTTGAGAGTCCCTTGAACGGCAAGAAGATCAAACCAGTCAATCCTAAAGGAAATTATCCCTGAATATTCATTGGAAGGACTGTTTTTGAAGCTGAAGCTCCAATACTTTGGCCACCTGATGTGAAGAGCTGACTCATTGGAAAAGACCCAGAGGCTGGGAAAGACTGAGGACAAAAGGAGAAGACAGGAGTGGAAGATGAGCTAGTTAGATAGCATCACCTACTCAATGGACATGAATTTGAGCAAACTTCAGGGGCTTCCCTGGTGGCTCAGAGGTTAAAGCGTCTGCCTCCAATGCGGGAGACCTGGATTCGATCCCTGGGTCGGGAAGATCCCCTGGAGAAGGAAATGGCAACCCACTCCAGTCTTCTTGCCTGGAGAATCCCATCCTGGTAGGCGCTAGTCCACGGGGTCCCAAAGAGTCGGACATGGCTGAGCGACTTCACCTCACCTTACCTTCAGGAGATAGTGGATGACAAAGGAGCCTGGCATGCTACAATCTATGAGGTTGCAGAGTAGGACATGACTTAGTGACTAAACAGCAACAACAATAAATGTTCAAAAAGAGAATTGTTTGTGTAAGGTACATCTATATAAAGGACTGCAGAAAATGTAAAGATGTGTATGATCTACAGTTAAAATGGGGAAAAGAAGGTTATAAAATATGCAGTATAGTATGATCTGATACTTACTTTTTAATTATTCTAAAAAAGATCTGGAAGGATATTTAGCAAAATGTTTATAAGAGTTATCTCTGGGTGGCTAAAATACAAATATTTTCCTCTTGACTGTATTATCAACG